>DWNE01008949.1:0-11210 GCA_018249875.1 Cecropterus toxeus | reverse complement strand
GTTTAGATTTCTGTTCTGGGTCTGGGTGTTTGTGTATTTGTCTTTGTATGTCCATGGCACCCACGACACAGGAGAAAGTCCTAGTGTGGGGCTATGAGTGTAGAAAACGTCTCTTAAACAGATGCTGGACTTTTCACGATTCAGTGCAGATAATTCGCAGAAAATATATAAATTATTAATATAACTATTTAATATTTAAAATCTGTTTATTGTTTCTTTTAAAATAAAAAGTGAAAATTGTGTAAAGATTCGCTGGTTATTTATGAGACGGCAGCGAAACGAACATTCATCAGACCCACATTGTTTCAGCCTTGTAAAATTTCATAACATCGTTTAATTTCTTAAGATCAAATATTCTATTTTTAACTTGTATATTTGTAATGAAATAATTTTGAAAGAGATTAAATTTAATTCATGGCTCAAAATATGTAACTGAAATGTTTATCTGGCCGGTTACCGAATCCTGGAACTAGTAGATCGTTAGTATGATGTGTGCCACGTGACTTAATGACATCATTGATTTATAAATATAGAATAACTGACATACATTGACATAACATCAAATTTAATAACATTAAAGAAATATAAGCCCCTTTATATTTCCACCCCAGTATCATGAAAAAATAAGCAAAGATCACGTAACAAAATAAAGATTACACAAAAGACCGATGTGTTATCTTAAAAGAACAACAATGCTATGTAGAACATCTGAGCTTTTGAAAGCTCTTGTCACAAAGGAAAGGACAATTTCGTTATCTGTTTGACAAAGACTGAAACAAGAGAAATGACCCAACTACCCAAAGAGCTAATTTTATAAAGATAAGAAATTTTGGTGTAACATTTATAAGTACAAAAGAGCCCGAAAGTACGAAGGGTATGAAAGGTTGTGGAAGAAAATAAATTAGGGTTGATATATTGTCCCAGCGGAGATCACACGAAATGAGGCACATTGAAATATGATAGCTGAAACGTTTGCTACAGTTAATTTTTATTGATAACGCAGATAAACCCCTTGTTAAAATCACCTTTGCTGTAAAAGTTGGTTTTTTGATTTCCTTAAGTTATTTTTAGCATTCAGCTACAGGCAATTATATAAAGTATATTTTTAATATAAAAAACAAAACTGTATACAAATCAGTTATGTATTTATCTTATTTTTTTTATTTTTTGCATAGGCCTACGGCACTAGAGAACGCACAAATTGTCAGTTACAATTTTTTTATCTTACATTACCGCCGGATCGGAACACGGCGTCAACTGAGAAGATCCGGCAAGAAACCCGCTAAGTTTCTTTTTCTTTGTATTGGTTTGTATTTTAACTATCTTGTTTATAACATGGACAATAAAAGCTACGATGACCATGCATAATTTAAATGTGGAAAAACTAAATGTTAAGTTTGACTGTACCACTACAAAAAGTATATACATTCTAGATTTTCAGACATAGATATACACACTACACCACACTAATATCCTAGAATGGTACACCTATACTAATGATGGATGTCGTAATTAGTCATGATAGTGAGTATTTCGGAATGAATAAATAATTAGTCAACTATACGTTTCAAATCATTCACAGTGCCATTTGTAAGCGATATTTAAACTGTCACATTTCAATCATTTTCCGTGAAGTCAGAATGCAAAATTTTAACCTAAATTTGGCCGAATGGAATGGTGATTGAATATTATCAATTTCTGCAAGCCTCTGCTGTCTAACAAAACATGAAACGTTGAAATGGCATTGTTATATGATTTATTATATAACTCTTAGATTTACATTGAATTACTTTTACGAATACAGTAGCTTATTGGAACACCTTTGTTTCAATTCGTTGCTTAAGTTCTAACACCGCGGATCTCAATATTACCAACTTTCCAGGAGAGCAAATAAACTGTTTCTATCTATTTTCTGTGTAATTTTTTTATTCGCCAGAGCATTGCTCGTCGTCTCTTTGTGTATGAAACAACACTGATTTACGCGTAGTATTGACTGCATATTTGCCTGGGTCGATATACGCTATGCTCTCTTTTCTCAAGTAACTCGCTGTGATTAGCTCAAATTCTTAATTTTGATGAGCCGAACGATGCGTCTCTTAATTCCCTATCGATTGATATGCGTAACTCAAAATGGTTTTGAGTTATGTGGTGTTTGAACTTAAACGACGAAATATCCTATTAAATTACGTAATGAGCACAATTAAACTAATAACATTTTAATAGAGTCAGTAAATTAATGCGCATCCAAAGAAAATGGAAAAAATATTGTAATTTTTCTCTGTCAAGCATAAATTGGGTTTTGTATTAGATAATTATTCGAAAACAAAAAATCCGTGAAGTTAAAAGCTTACTTATTTGTGTTACTCGTATATGCCATGAATGTAAATGTTATATAAGGCATCATTTATTTTCCTATTAAAGAAATATATTTTTTATCAATAAAAATATTTCGAACGACGTTTTAACAATTCTAGTATTACTGGAACGAAATATAAATAACTACAGTATAAACTGTGACGTCAGTAGTAGAATTGCCTTCCGTGACTGTAATAAATCTCTTAATTCCACCCCGGTGACTCGGCCGAACGCCATCACAATAGCGACCCCGCGACGTACCGGCTTCCTGCTGCTTTAACACCGACAGTGTGCTGTTCGTCCCATCTACTACCGATCGTCGATAAGTATGTAGCTCGCTACAAGAATATCCATCACGTTTGCTACATCGCCTTGTGCTCGAAGCTTAGAACATTTTCGCCTACAAAATGTATTTTAAAAGCAATTTATATTGCTTTTAGAATTTGTAGGTACTTATTATTCTTTAGAAAAATAAAAATAAAAATATTTAAATTAATATATTTTTGTTTTATAAAGTATCATCATCAACGTATACTTCACTGAATTTTCTTAGCTCAGCTCCCAAAATATAAAGGGTTTGATTCTCATTTATCAAAGAAATTAAAATGAAAATGAACTTTTAAAAATTTTCTGACATGCAGTTTCCTGAGATATTTGGTTTTTAATCAAAGCAAGTCGTTTGAGACTCGCACAGGCTTTCAACAAAGCAATGTTCGAATTTTGATTTTTACAG
Organism: Cecropterus toxeus; assembly: GCA_018249875.1. NCBI lineage: Eukaryota > Metazoa > Arthropoda > Insecta > Lepidoptera > Hesperiidae > Cecropterus > Cecropterus toxeus. Next base: position 8,122 of record DWNE01008949.1, on the reverse strand, counting down.
AACAGGTTACAATATTTCACGACTAATAATGTTTACATATAAATGTTTAGTGACATTTACTAAAATGTATTCAAGACATTTTTTTTATTTATAGTATATCAGTGTATACCAAAAAGTTGCGAACTGCATAACCTTTTAATACTGTCTTTTAATTAAATAAAATGTCCTATAATGTATACAAAGAACTAGATAAGGTATTTGCTGCCTTCGTTGATACCGACTATGTGCTGTTCGGGAAGGCACTTTAACTGATTTCTGATAAGTAGGTATGTAGAGCGCTTCGCTACACGAACATCCATCATGTTTGCTACATTGCTTTGTGCTGGAAAGCTTAGAACATTTTCGCCTACAAAATGTATTCCAAAACCAGTATAAATAGTAACACTACATAAGACTTATTTATTTGGCGTCAGGAAATATTGCAAGCGCATAGCTTATAGAATAACGTTGTTTATAGTGTTATACAAAACCGCGTTAATAAAAAATAAAATAAAGTTTATGTATTGATCATTTTTTTTGTAAATAAATAAAAATAAAACTATTGACATAAAAATACACACATACAGATCACAAGGGCCCTGTACACATAATAGACCTCTGTTATTGATACCCCGCTCATCCACCAAGACAAAACACAATTTAAATCAATTAAAATATTAAGACTTTCAGAAACTTTTTCCTATATTAAATTATTAAGTGCCTGTAAATTTATAAATTTTCTACGTTATCCGTTATTTCTATTTAAGAGTTACAAGGTAGTCTTTTTAAACACTTTTAAAATCTGAATCTAGTTTTGCAAACGTAATTAAGTCTATACTTAAAATAAATTTTCATTTCATACTGTTTAATTCCGAGCAAGGATTATTTTGCTTGAGTTATTATGCGTGAAACTCCGGCAATCTACGAGTGCAAGAAAATTTAAATCGTTGTACCGCTTCCGAGTAAGAGTTTCGGTAGCTCATTAAAGTAAGCTGAGAAACGGAACGTGTGAACGTGTCAATGTTTTAAATAGGTATAACCTGTCAGAATATACATTGTATTTAGTTTAATATAGCAATAAAAGTGATATTTTAGTAACCATATAATTATTTATGTTATTTTCCGGAAAATCACACATTGCACTACGCACGATTTGTTATATCTACTTTGAAAGTTTGACTAATTTCCAAAAAAAATAACGGTAACCAATCGTCGATCGTTCACAGCAAAAAAAAATAGTAAGTTTTATGCATAACTTTATTGTTTTTAAAAAGAAAATAAAATGCAAATGTATTTAGACCATACTTCTTTTAATCATACTCTAATTTTGAAATGTTATAATGTTTCCTTTTATTAACTTAAATAATTCATTAGTATATGTTTTAAGGCATATTGGTCTTAATTAAATATATTATTATATTTAATTAAGACCTTAAATTCGAAACTCAATCAAATGGAAGACACATTAAGCTCATAACAAAGTCTAAATACACAAAAGAAATACGTATACAGGGTTATTGGAAAGCAACAATTGAAAGGCGAAGAGATGAAGAGGGCTTATTACTTGTTAGCGGCCCCTCAGTCGGAAATTCCGCCATTATTACAGGTTACTATGGAAAATACTCCATATAACGTGGTCGGGAATTTCTTGATCTTTACAATCACTTTTACGATATATTTTCTACCTCAAAATAAGTATTTAATAAAAAGACGAAAACACTTAACAAAATACAGTTTATTTTTAACAATGATTAACCTTATTCTATGTCCTTAGCGTGATAGCACACGGGCGACAATGGGCTATAATGAGCTATCGTGAGTGGTCTCGGATCGGTGATAGGCGATGACTTTCAATGATCATCGCAGACGGTTGCTAAAGACAAGCAATAACTAGTAATAAACGAGCAACAGTTCATGTCGTCGCATGAACTGTTGCTCGTTTATTACTTTTCATTACATTACTTTAGCCTCCTTAGCAGCTCGAATATTAAATAATAAGAATATTTCTTTAAAAAATACTTTTTTAATGATTATTAAACAAGTGAATTAGTAACATCGTTAAAACAAAAAATCCGACTGCTTTAAACGAAATTTGAGTTGATAATGATATATTAGGTTAATGAGTATTCTTTCTACATAAATAATCTCTAAAAGCTGTGAAAAATATAAGTGTCTTTTTATAAATTTGAACTAGAAAACAATTACACAGTGCACCTGATTGTACTGCCCGTAAACTATTTCATCCAGAACAGGAGTTCAATTTGAAGTCCATCACAGATGATTCAATTTTTATTTTTCGAAGACGGTAGTCTCAAGACTAACTAGACGTTAGTCAAGCTTTGTTCACTAGTGGTTTAGTAGGAATATCTGAATCTTACTTAATATTTGATGTAAAACATCTTAAGGCGCAGGTAAATCTAATTGTTGGTCACGATGCTTGCATTTATTTATTTTAACGCCATCTGTTATATGTCTGTCGAAACTATTAAGTATGGAACAAGACTAAGCAGGCTGCAGCGTTAGTTCGGGTTAGTGCGGGGTACTGTTCGTACATAGCGTTATTTTCATTATATATTTAGTCCCTGTCAATGTTCCTGCAATCTTGTCTTTTAAGCATATTACTTGCACAAGCACGATGTTTCACATCTGCCGGGCGTTTCATGGGGGCTACTTTTGTATGACTGGTGTTATGCGAAATCGGAAACGAAATTAAAATTGAAGGAAGTATTACTAAAAACAACGCAAACTTTAGTTATTATTTTCATTATTAATGCATATTGAAATATATATTTTAAAAAGGAAGACTTGGTCTGGGCGCGATATGCTAAGATGCGGATATTTAATAAAAATACTTGATTTATAAGTCAAAATAATAAAAATCGATTCACGTAAATAACACATTTAATACGAGGAAACTCTGAGTACACTCACGCATATGTATATGGCGATAGTTGGATGAAATTCCTAATACCTCATATTGGTAATGACGAGATTTTCGAGGTATGACACCTTCATTGCGAGCGCTTTGCATATCTTGCTTATGAGGGGATTACCAATAATATATGGAGGGTGAATATTAATACCAGGGATTTGATCTGATTTAATGGAAATATCAAAGGTGGCTGCACGTAATATTTAATAAGGTGGCGCATATGTGTACATTTATACGAATACATGTTTTGTTAAGCCTTTAGGGATGGATAAAAGTGCTTATAGAAAACATTAGGTGGTAATTAGGACATTTAATGCAATACTAATAAATAAAATTAACGTGGATGTGATTTCAAAAGAAATTTTGAAATAAGGCAATCTTGTTTCTTATTATAACGCCAAAATAAGAAACGCTTTATAAATTTGGCAAATTGTATAAATTTGGGCATATCAGTTTATTTACTCACTAGCCATTTTTAGTACCCGCGGTTTTATTAAAGAAATCACGTAACATTAGGATCATTTTCAATCTACCAAGTGATAGAAATAAAATACAAATAATTCATATCACTATCTATCACTGCATGAAAACATGTCTACCAATTGATTGATGGCTTTTACGCCATAAATAATGAGCCATGTGTATGGCATATAATTGTTTTTAACGGCTGCCGAATAACAAATGTTCGTATTAAATGATAATTTGAGGTAATCCGAAATTCATAAAGCAGTGATACGATCTAAGTAGAAAATTTACTGCTCCAACGGTCGAAGTTACTAGTTACGGTTAACGCCTGTACAATTGAAACGAATTTTATGCCCGCTTCGCCAACGCGATTGCCCATAAAACTTTTGTAGGTGCTCGCACGAGAAATAAGTAAAATTAAACGCTTGTAAAGAATTGTACGTTGTTTTTAATTTTTATCTTGAAACAAAACATAGTAAAAACTAAAGATAATATGAGTTAATATTTATAATTATACATTGAATCACTCGTTAGTAACTGATGCAATTCATTCGGAATTTGGTGTGACCTATCTTTAGAAAATGATCTTTTTAGACGTTCGATCGTTCAAAATTTGTTTATCAGACGTGTTATTTTTTTCCTACCAAGATGATTCGTATGTTAATTATTTTTTTAGTTTTGAACTTTTTTAATATGATAAAGTGAATTATTTATAACATAAAAATACATTCTTTTCTTATTTTTACTAAACAGGTACGTAATATGGCGATCTTATCGGACAATTTTCAGACTCTTAAAGCCTTAAAAAAGTGTTCAACTCGTTGCCTTAACAAGCGTCAAGTTCATTTCCACTTAGCCCGTAAGTAAACGTCCCCAAACTTGTGTTCCATTACCCGCGAAACTCGGTGGCAACACAATTACGGCCCCTCAAATAGGATATAACAGGTAACTATGATTAATGCAGCCACTAGTTTCGTAGTCAAATCTGTCGTCTTACTACACTTGGTGTTGTGAGAACTTGGCCTAAGTCGTATTTAACTTGTGTGAACACAGCTTGTATTGCAACCGCGCACCAACTAATTTTGACAGCGCACTTAGCTACAATTTGGCAACTGGTAGTTCAAACTACAGTTATACTGGTTTAGAAATTCTTATCTGTGAATCATGAGAGATGTCAGTACTATCGTGTTTAAGTTTGTATAAAGGTTGTATAAATCACATATTTTTCCAATGTAGTTCTACCGGGGAAGTACCGCCTATTCTAGCGTGAAGCAGGTCTTGCGTTTCGATAAAAAGGTGTGGTTGACGACTTACATATAAGGCGACCATCTTAGTCTTCGGGAATGGCAACGCATCTGTGATCGACTTCAGATAGAACCACTGTTCTATATGAAGTTACTTACAAATGTCTATGGGCGGCAGTAACCACTTATCATCAGGTGGACTGCATGCTCATTTGCTTCTTAATTCTTAAAAAAACTGCATAAATCCCATCTTTATTTGTAAATAGTTGCGCTTAGTAACAGAAGTGTTAATCACTGTGTTCCTGTCAGACTTTGGCAAGTCAGAGTTTCGCTAGGAATTTAATCTAAATTCCACCTTATTTCTTATTGTCATTAGCATATTTGTGACCTCATTCATGTTACCCTTCGTATCCTACTTAAAGTTTATTACAAGTATATGAAGATTTGAATGTCGGCCTCTTACCATCAGGTAATCTGAATGATTCAAAAATATTTAGGGTAGGAAGTAATTTTAATACATTTACTCAATTAAAACATAACAGTCATGGGCAAAATATCGTTAGGAAACTAGTAACATTGTAAAAAACAGTAAACAAAAATCCTGACTGCTTTTTTTACAAAGATTTATTTAATTTAATGCTTTAAAAGGCTTTTCGTGAAAATCGTCATTTAAAAGTGTTACTATATATATATTTGTTGTTTGTAGCATGGTCTATTCTACTAACTTTCATATCCATATTGCCGTGATAATAAATAAAATCGTCACCCCTTCCCCCCTCCCACTTCTTTTCATATTTCCAGGCGCTATTTTTAAAAATTATATAGCCTATGTCACTCTCCAAACATTACCATCCTTCTGACGCAGTCGAGTAATAAGAAAACTCTCAATCTCTACTTTCTTTTACTGATTTGACATTATTATAAAATTGTAGCTAAGTAATTATGTATAATACAATACGGGCTATTGTGTAGGTAACGTGCAAAGGGATGCCCGATCAGGCCGCTAATGGATTGACACCGACGCTATGTCAATAAATGGGGTGGCTTTAATGCTTATTGTATCAGTACCATACACTAAGTATGACCATAAATTATAATACGTGTCTTTATGTGCCTTTTCTATTACGTAGATTACTCGAAAGCTGTTATTTGGGCCAATCATGTTTAGCTTCAAGTGTCCATAGCTCTGCGCTGTCTGATCTTTTAAGGTCACGTAAAGCGCCAATCTGGACCAAACAGCTTAAATTCGGATTAGTGAAAAACAGGAATTAAGCAGCGTTAAGCAGATCTTGCATTGTGGTGGAACTGTGTGGTTGCCAGTTCACTTTTATACTAGACGAATTTCTTACTCCTCGGAAGTAGCAACTAATATTTGATTGACTTCAGAGAAAAAACGTTTTATATAAGTTTAACACACAGTAAACGTTTTATATAAAGTTACTTAAAGGTGAACATCAGAGGTCATTTACCATTAGATGGACTGTATGCTCGGTTGCTACTGCAACATGATAAAAAGGTATCTTACTCTCAATCGCGTCTTTCGATGTTTAACTTGAACGGTTATAATGTCATACAGGACTATACAGATCTCTTACAATCATTAATTACACGCAGAAAATTCATCAGACACTTACATAAATGATGTTATGTAAGATAAATAACATAATTTGCGTATAAAAGTAAATCGACAGGGCTTCGACGCAGCGAAAGTTAATTTCACGGGCTGTAGACGATGCTTGGGCTCATCTCGCTCGAACAGTCCTCGCGACAGACGCCATTAATCAGGACCCAGACAAATATCATTAGTTTTCTCACCGACCATTGCAAGCTACTTAAAATTAAATGAGAAAAAGTGAGTTAATTAAAGGTGGTTCGATGTCAGTGACATAACCAGCTTATCTGTTTAAGGCTTAATAACGGCTTTGTCAAACGTTTTTCTAGTTTGTAGGACCATCGGCACTTCGTGTAGACGCAGGCTAACTACGATATAATACGACCATATTATCCCTCAGGAATCGCATCCATAATAGGTTTCAGGTTACTATGGGCAACAGTGACTACATATCATCAAGTGAAGTATTACATACGATGTTTGTAGGTGGTAGAAACAATGTATTTCGAGCGCGGAAGTACCACCACCACACCTATTTCTAGCGTAGAGCAATTCGGTTGAAATATGTGATTGCCGGCTCACATATATGAGGCGACCATCCTAGTCCTTGGAAATGGTAACGCATCCGTAATCGACATCAGATAGAACCCCTGTTCTGTATGAAATTGCGTACAGATTTCTAAATGTAGCAGTAGCCATTTACCCTCAAGTGGATCGCATACTCGTTTATTACTTCATTCTTATAAAAAATGTTTCATAAGCTACACACGCTATATGAGATGTTATGGCTGTATATATGTGATGGCTGTTTGCTATGGCTGTATGAAATATCATTTTCCAAAATGCGATTTCAATGTATCGTAGCTAAAGACATTTAGCACGAGTAAATGCAATGGAAGGAATAATTCCTATCACGGCTTCACTTTGACATCGAATGCGTGTTGTCCGTCCGGCCAGGGCAACATCGTGATTAAATACGACCGCATCACCGACAAAATCTAGATCTACCCTCTGTTAGCTTAACAGCTGTGAAAATTTAACTCGACCTCTCATTATTTATCTTTGTGATTTTGTACTTAATGTAAAACAGTAACACCTTAGGTATATGCATAAATAAATGACATTAAAACAGTTTGTAAAATTAACGCGTAGCGAAGCGGTTACCGTGTCGCTCTAATAGGCAGTGAGCTTCAGGTTTCATTCTCGGCCAGATAGGTATAATGATACGATAACCCGAAGCGGCGAAGGCGAAGCGGTCCCGGGCTCGATCCCCGGCCAGACAAAAATGTGAATGTTGAGCTTATATTTCTGCTCTGGGTCTGGATGGTTGTGTATTCGTCTTTGTATGAACATGGCACCCACGACACAGGAGAAAATCCCCACAGTAGGATTTTCTATTGCTTCTCTGCTATGAGTGTAGAAAGTGTGATGAATTATATAATATGCTTAACTTATATTTCTGTTTTAGATTTGAATTTTTGCGTATTCGTCTTTATGTATGTTCATGGCATGGTTGCTATGAGTCGTACTCAACACATTAGAAGGCAGTGTAATTTTAGATGAATTCAGATATGGGTTTTATCTCTACAAAGGGGTGTACCCTATTTTTGATGCTATATTACAACCATTTTTTTATATTTAATTTCTAAAATAACGCTAAGTTGTAGAAATGTGAACTATATTTTAGCGTAGCATAAGTGCATTATTAGATACCACAGCTTTCCTTTAATTGTTTATATTAAATGTCAGGATCATTATAAGGGCCATAATACATCCCCGACCAGCGTGGTCGAGCGGTCACCATACCGGTCTGAGCGCAATGGGTCCCGGGTTCGATTCCCGGCCAGACAGAAATATGAATGATGAGTTTAGATTTCTGTTCTGGGTCTG
>DWNE01008948.1:0-11210 GCA_018249875.1 Cecropterus toxeus | reverse complement strand
GGCCGCCGCCGCCGCCGCGCCGGCCGCGCCGACGTCCCCTCGCGGCAGGTTGTTCACGAACGGCACCCGCCGGAGGCTCTCGAGCCTCCGGAAGTGGGAGGGGTGGATCATGAGCAGCGGCTCGATCTTGACGCCCTGCGGCGGCTTGGCACAGTCGGGAAGCTCGTATTCGATACTGCAGTCTACGTGTAAAGGCACCGAGTAATCCTTGGGGGCGAGCGAGGCGGGCCGCGCGTCCCGCCGGTAGCGGTCGGCGGCGTAGTCGGCCTCGCCGCGGGCGTAGCCCGTCATCGCGGCGGGCGCGGCCTCACGGCATGTGCGCCGCGGGGCGCGCGCCGATCAGCTGATTTTGCGAGCTAGGGCGCGCGGACGTGCGCGCGTGTCGGCGTCGAGCGCGAGACTGCGGCCGCGAGCGCGCGCGCCTGCGCCGTGGCCCTCCCCGCGCCCCTACCGCGCGCTCATCCCGGCCCCGCCTCCCGCGGCCCGACGGCGCCGGGGGTCCCGGTCCCGGAGACGCGCCGCGGCGCAGCAGCGGGCTCCGGCAGGATGCGTCGCGAGCGGTGCGGGCGGAGTGCACCGCTTGCGGCTGCGGTGTGCGGCTGCGGCGAGCGGCTGCGGCGCGGGTGCGAGAGGTGCGGCGGCGCCGGGCGCTCTGCTCTGTGTCCGTGTGCAGTGCCGTGCGCGGCTGCGGCCGTCGCGAGCTCCGGCGGGTCGATAAAAATGGCGGCGAGAGTCGGCCGGCGGGCTTGCGCGGGGGTGCTGTGACGCGAATGTCAAACAGCTGACTCCGTACGCGTGGGAGGAGACGCGCGGCGTCTCGGGGTCGCGGAGGAGCGGGCCGGTTCCGGCGACGTTACGTTCGGAGATGTAATCCCGTGCATTCGTGAGCGGCGACGTAACCGGCGCACATCGCGCATCGTGCGCCTCTGGAATGGTGCTGGGAATTTGATGCGTTTCGTCGACCGCTTGTTATTGAAACGCCGCAGTGGGTCCGAGCTCCGAGCGTGCACAATGGAAGTCGCACTGTTGAATTTCGAACCGTAACAATGATGTGTTTTTAAAGTTTGTTGCACTATGCGACGCAACAATGAGAACAGTATTATACTTGGTAATTGCAGGAGTAAAGGTGACTACCTACCTATCCATTAGACGCTACGCAATTCTATTGTTTTATCTGCGGGTAATGACACGGGAGACCTTTTAAGTGACACTTGTTTTAATTTACAATCAAACGAGACAAACTATTTACAAAAGTTATTTTCAAGAAATGTCAATAATATTTTGGAAGTTTACTTTATCAATAATCACAAACAGAACTGACGTCACTCAGTAGATAATTTAAGCAACCCACGTTAATATAATATTTACACTCGTAAATGAACGGAATATGGGTTGTTTTGGTAAACAATTAGATATCCTGCTGTTGATAGTAGGACCTATCGTACCCACGAATGTTTTGTTTTTCATTTGACTGTGTTGTGAATTATGTTTAGTATCTGGAATACGACACAGTGTTATGAAAATAAAGCTATCTGCTCCCGTCAGATCTCATAGCTACCTACATAATTATATATCAATACGCATATATTGCAAATAGTATACGTAATTTCTGTTAAAAATATATCTTGTCTATACATAACTAGCAAATTAGTATGCATATTTTAAACATGATACACTCCTTTGTAGTCCGACTCCGGCAATCCCGCTGTATAACCTATTTCAGCCTAATAGCACTAAGCGATGCGGTGTTCTGGTTGGAGGGTGTGATAAGAGAGACATGCTTATTCGAGGCGTTCCACCTGAGTGTTCAGGTAGACGCATACTTGTTGGCTACTTCTATAAAAAAATAAAATGCTTTCTACCTAATAATAAATGATCATTGCCACCCATAGCAACCTATATCAGCAATCAAAATAATAATACAACATCAAAATAGCCCCACGCTAGGTTTTTCTCCTGTGTCGGTACTATGGACACACAATGACAAATACATAAACACCCAGACCCAGAACAGAATCTTAACTCATCATTTAGATGCGTCTGGCCGGAGGTCGTACCCGGAACCCATTGCGTATTAGACCGGCATGGGTCGTTATTCTATGGGTGAGATACGTACAGATAAATGGTTCGTCTACTAAGTTAGAATGCTTCCGGTGAACTACAATGCAGCAGAGTTCATCAATTTGGTATAAACCAAAATATAGAACAGTGGCCTCCGATATAATTTCACGAAGGGTTCTATTATTACTAAGTTTAGATAAGCCAAAGGAACAAATTTAGCAGGACGTTAGCGTGTCTTCGAAGGTATTAAATACGATGTGACAACAACAAATGCTCATTTCTACATACTTTTAAGGACTAGTGACAGGTAGACCGTGTTGAAACAAATACGATCAAAATAAATCGACTAAGTATGTCATTGTATAGTGATTTAATCTGTTACTACCTTTACCTAATCTATTTTAATGTAAAGGAAAACAATATTAAGAACAATGGACATGATTTGCTTGGTCGAGTGATTGCTCCGTTTATATTCAATTCCTATCATTAAAAACAACCTAATTACATAAGTACCTACTTATTGCTTCAGGAGGTTATTTAAAATTAACTCTATCCGCAATTATATTGTTAATTAATTACAAGTTGCTTTAACCGCGTAGGAAAATATCGTAAGGAAGTTTATATCGGAGAAATCTTAGTGAAAAGTTCTGAAAGGTATGTCAAATCTGCTAGTCCTAAACGGACAGGGAGATAGACTACGATCTAAGATTTAAACAACTGTAACTTCGAGAGAGTGAACCCTGCTCTATAGAAAAATATTGAAATTGTCTATTTTCAAACGCCTTAATAGGCTTATATAATTTAAAGTCATTTAATGTATTTTCCGTATAGTTTCAAATATATAAAAGAACTTGCATAGTAAAATACGCAAATTGTAGTCGTCGTGTTAAGTCAGTACCACCCAATAATTAAACTATAAAACAACTCAATGTAGAAGTACAAGTAGAAGGACTAAGTTAGAAATGCATGCCAATGAATCCCTTATCACACTTAAAACTAGAACACAACGCGTATAGCCGTTTAATGTTAATATAAATCTTTAATAAAAGCATTAGGCCTATATGATAAATCATAAATATAATTTTCTTTCAAAAAAAAGGCAAAACACAAGTCTAAAGCGATTTAAACGGAACATTCTTGAAAAGGCAGGGATTATATTAGAACAGGTATAAGATTCTTTACTAAATACTTAGAGGTTTTGCGTAACAGCAAAAGAGGGGTGCACGTATATTTATCAAGCTATACGTATCGTGTGAACAAAATCTCCGATACATTTCACATGGAGCCGCCAAGTTATACGAGACGAGATACAAATGTCAACTGACACCACCTATCTGATAGCACCGCTTGTTCTACGCCGGTATCGATTGCAGCCAGTGGCCGGTCACCTCGACACTCCACTGATCTTGGATAAGCTACTTTACACCTTCAAGTATACCAAATTAAAGTTTCCGCATGTTCTTCGTGCACACTACCAAAAGACAAGGAAATAGAGGGATAGACATTACGGATTTTTTACTTATTGCAAGACAGGAAATACAGTAAATTCCAAATCCCTTTCTATCTATCTATCTATATATATAAAGTGTTTTGTCCTGAATGACTGACTGACGGATCAACGCACAACTTAACCCGCTGATCGTAGACACCTAATACTCGGGGCGTGTATTCTTTGTAAGACATAGGGATCTAATAAAAAGGAATTTCCGAAATTATACTCTAAAGAGGGTGAAAGTCGAGAGCAAAGTTTGTATGGGACAACGTGATTCCTTGTTTCTATCTAGATACTTCAAATTTTACATACACATTCTCTAACAGAATTGGTGGAAGACATGTTTCATATTACATTGAAACTTATTGACTAGCGAGCAAAAACTTATTTTTGGGGTGATTTACTCCTTGATGCTTTTGAATTTAATACGAAGTAAAAAGTAACAATGAAATAGATGCAATAAAGCCCGTTAATTTTTTGTGTTTATATGATAATATACCACAATATACAGTAAACTTAATATCAAACGTATGTAAACTAAATATTTGTAAGCAGGTAATGACTCGCTAAAGTTGAACCATATGGGCATCTAGAAATTAGTATTTATTTCGAATAACAAATATTTAATACTCGATAATTATATAAAAAAATGTATGTCTTGTTATACAAAACTATCTCCATGCTGGGTGTCATCGAATGATATAGCCATTTTTATTAAATGGCAACTCGTAGCAATTTAAAGTGTTGCAATAAAGTTCACGACATTATTCCAGTAATTTGTGCGAAATTAATTATTATCATCGGCAAATTTATTGTTTTCAAGTGTGCAGTAAATTAATGAGAGAATAACATAATTATCTATATAAATCTTAAAATTTAATAAAGCTGACAAAACAGGTTGAAACTATCTCGTTTTGTTAAATAATTAGCGAGAACAAAGCAAGTGTACTTCAGCTAATTAGAAAGCTTAATAAGACAGGTAATCCAACTATCTCGGCCGCTAATCGCTGAATACGTATGTAGGTATAATTATGAGTGTTCATTACAAAATGTAAAACATGTTCTACTTGTAATATATACCACTCATTTAACAGGTTTATGGCTATTTATATATATTTATAGCCAACCTAGGTACTGCATATTATTTATTTAGCCACCTACTAAAATTATTTTAAATTACGTAGTAAACTTACCATCCAATTATTATTAAATCTTGACAAAAATAGACATATATATAGTTAAATTTACATAAAAAATATTGTTATACCTACCTACAGATTTTTTTTTGGTGCGGTGGTGAGAATGTTGTAGCGCGCCTTTGCAGAGGCCATAATAGATGCAATAATATTGTCGTAGCATCATTCATTGCATTTCATTTAAAAGCCTATAAAAATAATTCTCGAGAAAGAGAGTACACGTAACGCCATCTATTGACAAAGTTACACACTACAATAAAAATCAGATTACGAGAAGTCTAAGCTAAATCCTTATATTATTTGTGCACTATTTGAACAGTTTTACATTTTTTTAACATATTTCTTTCCAGAAAGTAAAAATTAAATCTAGATAAAGATATGAGAAATTCGTTTAGATGGGCTTATAATTATTACCGATGTCGGATACGGTAACTTTTCTCCTTAAAGTTTGAGTTACATATCTTTCACTCCAAAATTCAATAATAAAATTTATACAATATATTTTAATGGAAAAAAGTGGCAAGAAACCTAAAATTTCAAAAGTTCTCTAACAAAATTATTTTTTATAATGGCAATTTTACACACTTGTGACGTTCTATTCCACGGACTATTCTACTAATACATTTAAGAATTGGTTACTAACTTTCATGAGAGGCAGTGACACTTATATTACGTGGACGGCATGACTAACAACTAGTACAATACAAAGAGCTTCCACAATCCACACAATTTGTAATTACAGTTCCCAAAGGTTCTTACAGTAATTGGGTACTTAGACCAACAATCCGCACGTCGATAGCAGACCGCACAAAGGGTGGTCTGTGGTGGGTAGCCCTTTGTGCTTCTTGTGTGGGTTCCGTAAACAAGAAACATCCGGCCCTGTCGCCTCGTGCGCTGTTTCTAATATCTAATCAAGTACTCGTATGACTAGGAGTAATTAAAAGACGATTAAATTTTTGTTGGAAATTAATTTAATCCTGGTTAACGAATATTTTACAATGTGGTTGCATTTTAAAATTAAAATGAAAATAGCATTAACTGCAAAATAGACAAATTAACTGACTTGCTCTTTGATAAATACATATATAAGTATAGGGGATCTAGTATAGGGGTTACTAGAGATACGATATGAATTACATATAAAATGAATATTGCTTCCACTGAGAATATGAAAAAAAACACCTACCAAATCTAACAACATACTCAAAAGATAAATTTGTAGTAGCTCAATTAATAGTTTTTATTTTTAAATGTGTCTTATATCGATTGGACATATCTACACATTGACTCCATACCGAATAACCAGTCGGAGAAATCGTTTCATAAAGCCGTCTTTGTAACTTCAAGATCATTAAATCTGATTCACTTCATATCGTGCGCTCTGTCCATTCAGTGAAGGATTCCTCGGGCTGGAATAAAACGGGGCAAAAACAAAACAGATACAATTCAGAGATGAGAGTCAGGCACGGACGCTGAGACGACGACGTAATCCGACACGCGAACCCGGCTTCAGAAACATACAAATAGGGTTGCAAATGTTCAGTATTTTATTGAATTATTATTACATTTCTAGTACAAAAGTAATGTATATAATCTCATATTAATCCAATTCGTCCAAACCTACTACTACTAAATTGTTTGCTCCCCACCAATCAAATACCTACCGATCTGGGATGTTAAGAGTTTTGAATTCGATTGTGGTGGTACAAATAACTAAATAATTAATTTATATGTTTGTTGTGAATATAAGCAAAACAAATCCAAATGTTGACCTATTGCCAGGAATTGTTAAAAAATTGATAAGTCAACCCTTATCCCGCGGTTGAAACGAAATGGGGGAAAAAAGGTGGAATTACATATTTTTTATCCTGTTCTTTATTCAAATAAAATAAAATAGGGCATCCTTGATATACAATATGGAAAATAAAAGAACAAACAAAAAAGCTGTAGCATTTACCCACTTTAAAGGAAACTATGCAGTCGCCCCCCATAAAATATACCTAAATACTCTTATCTCAAATATACCACGCACTTTTAAAGTACTTTGTACTATCCCATGCATAGTTTATTACTTTAATCCCCTTATCATCCACCACAGTTATCTCGGCATGCAATCTGCAGCGCCAACCCTAACGCTACACTCATGTCACGCACACCAACACAGCTGTATCCTGTAATGTCATGCAAATAGCCAACTGGTTCTCCAGGTTACGTGCTAGGGCTGTTTATAGAGGCATGGTTCTCTTGAGCTGAATCAGTGCCTCGCTGAATTGGATTTACTGCCATAAATTTCACTTTAAATTTTTAAAAGATTATTATCATGAAAATTATATGCTTATAAATTTGCTGGAAGATTTTTTGTTTCGACTACGGTAAAACCAATGAGAAAGCAAAAGTCAACCTCTCAATCAGGGGACTCGAGGTTTGAATTCCAGGGACTCACAAATGATTTTCCTAAATTAGGCATGAATAAGAAATTAATAAATAATTACTTGATTTAACGATAAAGGAAAACGGACCATAACCAGAAAGTTTTCAGAACTGAAGTCCATCAATCAATGCGTCTTTTCATTAGACCCATGTCCAGTAATTCTGTAGTAGGGGATGAAGTATATAGTTATACTGGATCATCATGGAATAACGACTCCTTTAAAATAAGCGAATCCTTTTAAAATACCATGATAATATTTAAAAAATGTAACTTATCTAGAACAAACTGGCCTATTTGCTTCTTTGCGTTTATTGAATATCTTGTTCACACCGTAATTGAGTGTATTCATGAACTTCTATATTTTATACATTATATTAAGTATTAATCTACCTACATTAAATCGCCGTTTCCAGTTATAATGTTTATGTCATAAAAGAGCAAACGAGCATGGACGTATGGAACCTATCTGAAATGAAACACAGATGAATACATGTTCATGGCATATCATAAAATCTGACAAAAGTTAATAGTTACTTCAGCTTTCAACCAAGAAAATAGCTATACTTAATTTTGTTGTTAAAACAGAAATAGGTGCGGCGATTTGAATAAATAATTGTAACACTTCCTATTTCCTTTTTCTATTTAAAACAACAAGGGAATTCTCAAGGCTTGTATAGTAATCACAGGCACACTGTACATGGATTGCAGCCAAATAGTTATTTCGTGCAAGTAAGCAAAATACTAGTGTATCTAACTCTATATGAATGTTTGTTTCCAAATACACGTACCAGTATATACAGATAAACAATTGAAGTGTCTATTTGTACTTTCCTAATAAAGTCATTTTCCGCACATTACGAGTAGGAATTTAAGGAACACTTTTTTTACGCGACTGCGTTAGAGAAGGGTAATCTACTTCAAGCGTATGTATGGTACGAGTTTGTTTTTCTTTAGCACGCGCTACACCTTGAAGGACTCTCACATATGACATATCATTCGAATCGTTCTGCCGGCTCGTCTCGTATCGTCTCTATATAATTTTTAGAGTCGTAGAAAATAAATTATAATGGTTGTTTGTCCACGCCGGCGGCACCGTATAATATATTAAAATTAATATTTTCATATTAATATTTTGTAAAAAAAAACATTTTTATAATACGTAATTTATTTAATTTAATTGATTATCGGTGTTATTATTCTTTTGTATACGTGGAATTGTGAACTTAGATGTGTAGAAGGTAAATTTACCCCTAAAGATGGAGGACATTACAGACAGTCACATAGTTTATTCTTACCCCTAACACAAAAAGAATATTACGTAACTTTAAATAATTCCCCGACGTCGTCCAGGCGGTATCATAAATGGAATGTAGTGATATCGTACACGCATATCTCACAGACAGCAATATTGCTTACAAATTAATATTCCTAACAGTATGAGTCCTGTCAGCAAAAAGGAGAGCAGAAATAATTTGTTTTGTTGTTTCCCCGAAGCATGAAATTGTATACAGATATAGAGATGGGATCAGAAAATTCCTCTGTATGATTCTAAGAAAGCCTTTATCAGCAGTAAGTAAAACACGTTATATGTTTATCGTATAAACATGTTATCCTGAAAATAGTCCTGAAGCAAAAAAAAAAAGTAAGACGATCAGAGCATTACGTATGTAAATAGAACAAGGAAATCTTGGTTTGTTCAAAGAAATATTCCATCAATTTTAAATAGCAACTGAAAACTAATAAACATACTCATTTATTAAGTTAGTTATTTATTATTAATTTAGGAATTATATACATAATAAAATACTTGAATGTAAAAAGAAAGAAATTGATAAATTAGACTTAATTTGGCCGTATTTGTTACCTACACTTTTATATCTATATAAGTTTAAAGTTCCAAACACGTTGAGCTAACTTACCACCGGACTAAGGGAATGTGGCGCCTGCCTCCCGTGGATATGTAATCAACCTCATAAAGGACTTGATTTCGGGTGATTTCGGTCACAGATACGTTGCTTTTCTTACTTAGAATCAGCACCAAATATTCTGCTTAACTACACCCTATAACCTAGATCTCAGCAGCGCCGGATATAAAGAGTCGCAGCTATGGTACTACACGAGCAATAGTAAGCTCATACACGCTGATGTACAAACGCTTAACGACGATGGTTGGTGAGATACGGCGGTGGACGAATGGCTACAGTCATCGACATGGACTGTCACTCACATATTAGCCTAATAAAACATCGTAACGAAATCTTCGTACTTCAGCTGTACAGCATAACAAAAATGATTCTCAAAAACGTGAGAAGAAAACATACTCAAAATCAGTGTTGCTTATTTTAAACATTCACATTTTAAGGAGATGTAATGGGTTGATGATGAAGCAATTTAAAGTCATGAATAAAAATTATTACTTTACTTAAACTGAAGCATCTCCTTAGCGCTACAGAATGTTAAATCCTTAATTGAATCGTGGGCAGTGATCGATTGCTGCGCCGGGAACGATAAAACCCTAATGAAAGCATAATCCGGCTCGTTGGCGAGCTTACCCGATCTTATTTTTTAATTATACTGACGTCCGCTTCGGGGAAAGGAAGATTGATTTTGGTTAAGCGCACTGAATAACTTTTCACTGAAGGAATTATTTAGCAAAAATTTTTTATATTTCGTGAACTCTAACCAACCAAAACAGAATGTATAATTTGATGATTTTCACAGAATTGAAGCAGTAAATGAGTATGGAGGCCACCTAACAAAGTGTTCGTAGTTCCTATGACGTCATGACATTTCTTTATCTAAGTTAAATTACCTGAGGTCTATTATAGATGCATTACTTTTTTATTATTGAAGTACTGCCGCCTATTGCTACTGCCGCCCATGATCATCTGTAATGAACCCTAGATAAGATCAGCTTTGCCTAAGGTTGGCCACGGATGCTACTTGTTGCTACTTCTGAACACTAAGTTCGAACGGCTCGGATAAGTATGTTTCCCTCACATCGCTCCTCATATCAAAACACTGCAGTTATTAGACAGAAATAGGTGTGAAGGTGGTGTTTCCGTAGCCGAGCCACAAAGGGTAGAGTCCTTTAAACTACCACCCACAAACAACCCCCAAAAACTACTCAACTACTCTTCAACTGTGAGACATCCTTGACATTACAGTTGTTTATGAATTATCAGTGTAATAGTTTACACGATATTTCATTACATCTAATTAAGGTTGTAACATTAAGACTAATTAGATATGCGTGAGTGGCGACCGCTTACCGTCAAAGGAACTGTAGCGATAGAAGTAACTCGTTTGCTACTTTCATTTATAAAAAAGGCAATATCAAAATACATAAAGTTCGATTGACAAATGATAATCACAGTTCCTTTTCTTCGTATCGTACGTTTAGAAATATTTACTCGGGTTGTACCTGAGAATCCTTTTCACGAACCTGTCGGATAATCTCCCTTAGTCATGTCGAAACGACAACATACTTAGTGATCAGGAGAAAAAAGCATAATCCAGCTAAGCCCCTCCCCGAGTCCAGGGACGATCCCATTTTTAATTATATTCTCGTCCACGGCTCTGGCGCTAAGTAAGATTGATTCTGATTAAATATCTTGAATAATTCTATCGAACGTTTGCAGCCTTGTGCTTTCAAAGTAAAAAATCTTTTGTATTTTGAGTATTAGGAACTTTGCCACAGATTATTTTTTTATTTAAAAAAGATTTTTGTTAAGGACGAATCTACCTCGGAAGGTTTGAATTTTGTATTTTATCGTAAACAAAAAGTGTAAAAGTAAAGTAAGTAATCATTAAAAATTCAAAGGGGTGATTAGCCAATGGCCGCTACTTCGCTAAAACCACACGACACATCACCGGTATAAAGGAACAGTATAAATATACCTACTTTGTGTGTCAAAAGACATAGGGAAAAAGTTATTTTTGATAATTACTTATATTTAAGACTAGCTGAACCCGCGGTTTCACCCGCGTTTAAAAAAAAGTAATGTGACATACATATAACCGAACGTTT
>DWNE01008947.1:0-11211 GCA_018249875.1 Cecropterus toxeus | reverse complement strand
AAATCAGAACATATACAAAGAACGAGACGGACACGCGCACAAAGAGTTCCGTATCATAAAAAGCGACAAAAAATATGTTTGTTGTATGAGTGCCCCTATTAAATATTTGTTTTATTAAGTTTTTAGTATTTTTTGTTATAACGAGACGGACACGCGCACAAAGATTTCCGTATCACTCATAAAAAGCGATAAAAATATGTTTGTTGTATGAATGCCTCCATTAAATATTTGTTTTATTAAGTTTTTAGTATTTTTTGTTATAGTGGCAATAGAAATACATTATTTTACAGTTATGACGGTTCATAAGACACAGCCTGACCCAAGTTAGACGGACAGCGGAATTTTAGTAATAGGGTCCCGTTTTGATCCTTTGGGTACGAACCCTAAAAACGAATTCACAAGCAACGATGTGCGCTTGTGATTGTTTGCAACCAAGGATGAAACCCTGAACCTTCTGCTATCAGATTTATATGGTGACCTCTCCAGCACAAAGCCCTGGATCTAGGGTGGGGGGGGGGGGCAAATCGGGGCCTATGCCCCGGGCGGTAAGTTCGGGGGCGGCAAATTCCAACCGCGCAATTTCAAACGAATGCGCAACTCATAATTGATTTAAGTGGAACTCTTGACACGTATGCGTTTTAATGACCACCAATTATAGGACATTCGATGGGCAGGGGTGGCATTTTTCAGTTTTTGCCCCGCCTAAAAATAAGTGAAGATCCGGGTTGCCAGCACGCGGGTTTTATTTACATCTATATACATATTGACGCGAATAGCGAAATTAAACTTACTAACATTATTTTTTCGATTGATTTCGAAACGCCGTAATTTTAACGTATGCTAAAGTCAAAGCTGACCCAAGTACAAAATAAACAAATTTGTTTGTCAGCGGCCCGTTAATTCAGTTTACGTGTCAACATTTCCGACAAGTACACTGTTTTCATATGGCTGCGTTAAATGTACACTTGTGGTAATATTTACCCGACTGTGTCAGAAGGAAAGTAATGTTTTTCGAGCGTATATATGTAAGTTTGTTTGTATGTACGTCCTTTTCTATAGCCTAAACGGTTTGATGGATTCACATATGACATATCATTACAACCGTCTAAGTTTGTTAAGTGACATAGGCTATATGGTTTTTAAAAATGGCGCCAGCAAATAGGGAAAAAGGGGGGGAGAACGAACGACTTTTTTACCGAACAAACAGTCTACCCGTATTAAGATCAGAATCTTACCTGAGGCTAGTTGATGTTTTGCTACCCCTGAGGACTAACTCGGAAATTTTCGGATAAAAATGTCTTTTTTACCTAAAGCACATAACTCTGCTTTTCCTAAGCATAAACAGCTTTACCACCTTTTAAAATAATTCTTAGATGTCACGCAGCTTAAAGCTCAAGCTCAACTAGTGAACGATATAATTTCTTGTACATTTTCGAACACACCTAATGGTAGTTGGCAACGTGTCCACAAATGCTATATTTGCCCTATATTTTCTACAGACGCGTTTTTGTAATACATTCCTAATGGCAACCCTAGCGCGTAGTGTAATCATTTGAAAGCAACGCATTGCAGCTCCCTGCACTTGACGCGAAGTTTTACGACTCACATTAAGACATGTGCTGTTCATCTGAAGAAAAGTTTATTGTTCTGCCACTATAATGCACAAGTTTTATTGCAAGGTTTATTACTGACTTATTTATTTAAGGTACGTATTTTAGCACATTGACTGTGTTGAGTACTAGTAAGCGCTCTATTTGGGCTTTATAAAATAAATTATAACTATGTATTTTATATTAGGCCTATACAAAATGAATACGATGCAATACTAATTTATAACTACTCGTAATACAGCTTAGTAATTTTCGAACTAGTATTGCCTTTGGCTTCACTACTATCCAATAAGAGCAACTAGGACCAATTTAGACTGATCTCTGAAACATGGGAGTGCGCAAAATAAGCCCTAGCGGTCACCCATCCAGACAATGGACAAACGAGCTTAACTTTGTATTTCATCAATATTTCTACAAATTACCACAACGCGCGAAATTATTACAATATAAAAAAACACGTATTCCACACTCATAACCCCACACTAGGATTTTCCCCTGTGTGGTGGGTGCCATGGACACACAAAGACGTATACATAAACTCCCAGACCCAGAACAGAAATCTAAACACATCATTCACATTTCTGTCTGGTTGGGAATCGAACCCGGGACCCACTGCGCGTCAGACCGGTATGATTATCGCTCCACCACGCGGGTCGTCTAATATAAAACGTTACGTCAGAGTTCTTAATTACTAATAGCAAGTTATATCAAACCACTCAGCACATAGGCATGTTTTAATATTTATTACCTAATTTTAACCTATTTCACGCCTAATTAATTATGTTATACACTCGAGTCAGTTACTTCCACAGATAATTTTACGGCGGAATAAATTACGGCCTAAGTGCCTGATAATTATTTACTTGAGTGGAAAATATCTATGTAATAAGCACTTTAGCACCCCAATACATAAATTAACGCTAAGTCCGATAGTAAAATTAAAATGAATGATAAAATGTTCAGACGAAAACAATAACATACTTGGCCATAATATTGATTCGACAGACTCTACCAGAATACTAAATTGTTAACTTGAGTAGGATTCTTTTTACCTCATGACGTCATAAGTGGGTAATTTTTTCGAGCGTATGTTTGTATGTATGTTTGTTTGTATGTATGTTCTTTGGAACGCGCTACAGCCCCAAACGGCTTGATTTCGACATATGACATAACATTAAAATGGTCTCACTTTGCAGAGTGACATCGGCTATATATTAAAAAAAACAGACGAATTGACAAACTCCTACTTTTGGAAGTCGGTTAAAAATTGCGCTCACAAATAAGGGAAAGAGGAAAGGAGGACTTTTTTTATTATCGTAACAATATGGCCATCAAATAAAAGCCATTAAATAGACCATTCTAAAAAATATATACTTTTACTTCACTATTTTGACGAAAACTCATTTAAAACGTTAAATATAATTTATG
Source organism: Cecropterus toxeus (assembly GCA_018249875.1). Classification (NCBI taxonomy): domain Eukaryota; kingdom Metazoa; phylum Arthropoda; class Insecta; order Lepidoptera; family Hesperiidae; genus Cecropterus; species Cecropterus toxeus. The sequence goes on along the minus strand of DWNE01008947.1, from coordinate 8,173 downwards.
AACAAGAAAAGTCGTTTCTAAGCAATCGCATTTTTTTGTTATAATGTTTTTAACGACGTTATCATTTTTTCACTGATTTCTTAATCTTTTTCAAACCCAAAGATAATTTTCCCCACCTCCAAAGGTTACCTCAAGACTTTTCTATACAAAAATTATACATTCCATTAGCATTTCCCGTGACAGTCTTTTTACCCAATGCCAGCTCATTTTACCTCCAGCGGGCTGAGGTCTTGCAAAACGTGATCGGAATTATAATAAGGATTGATCATAAGGTAATTTTCCTTTCGCCCGCGAGTTATAAGCGATTTATGCGAAGTAATGCACACTTACGGATGAATAAAATTTTATTGCGGCCTCTAGTCTGTGGTTTGATAACTGTTGAAGTTCTTGCTTATTGGTATTAACCATACTTGGAACATATGCCTTCTGTATAGCAAGAAGTATTTGATTTATGCCTCATTGCTTCCAGATCGTGATTGTAAAATTTATGTTTCCCATTAAAAGTACAGTATTTTGAACAGATTTAGAACATTTTTTTACAGTATTAATTACAGTAAAACTTTTTGCGCATTTAATAAGTCAAATTTATAAAATTTGTCGCCAGAGACTCATTTACTATAACTTTCAGGATGAAGGAAAAAAAATACGTCGGACCAAAAAGCGGAAAAAAGATCTTCCACTTCGACTATTTTCACAACTTTGTTTGTCTTTGCAATTTGCCCACCGAAAACGGTCGCCATCACCAGCATATCCTTTTTATATATAATCCTCGATCTAATTTCAAAATCTACATTAGTATTATAAAATTGAAGTTTGTTTGTTTGGTTGAAAGTTCTAATCTAAGAAACTACTGGTTCGAAATAAAAAAAAAATGTATTTAATAATCCATTCTTTGAGGAAGGATATAGGCTGTATAACATCACGCTATGTTTATTTTCTTCTTATGTAATAACGGGTGAAACCGTGGGGCATAGCTAGTAAAGAATAAATAAAAATTAAATAATAAAATATTACTTTTATTTGGGTATTTATTTAAAAGAACGTTTGTAGAAGTTGATCTGAATACGAAACAAATGATATTTAATGCCGAGGAATGCAAAGAGTTGACAGAATTCTTTTTAAACCCCACATTACCTGCATACATTTTATTTACTTTTTGATAGCCCTCGGTTAGACATAGGCTTCTAGTTGTTAAAACTTAGTTTCGTGTCCAAATGTGTTTGTGACCGCAATAAATAAAACCCTTTGGAGAAAGACGTTCTATCTTCAATGTAATCTCATATCCATGAAAGTTAGGGATGGTATTCTAAGCGGTTAAATTTTATAGTTATTTATTGTTATTAGCAAGGATTCGATATCTTTGAAACGAGGTTCAAACATCGCTTATTCGCTCGAAATGCGAGTAGCGTCTAAATCGATATTTCACGCTTATACGCTTTGAGTGTATAGTTATAACTCATTGTTGGTGTATTGGCGAGGTTATCCATTATTTTTTCTTTGTATGGAAGTAATATTCTGTAAGTGAACACACTTACAGAATATTACTTCCATACAAAAACAACTTAACAAAGTTTATGAGGATTTAGTATTCATGGGTGACGTAATAATATCAGTAAACCGAAGACTATGTCTCTAGCGCTGCAAACGGCAGCGTCGAGGGAATATCGCAAATTTCGCTTTAATTTACGCCGAAATTTTGTGTCCTTTTAAATACAAACATTTTGACCAATATATTTGATTTTAAAATAATGCAGCGTTAAAAAAATGACGCTTGAAACACACGATTCGTGCGTCTCGGGGTTTTTAAGAAAAACGGTTGTGCCGTTTTCTTCCGTTGTTTAGTTTGAAGTTTTGCATTACATAACTTAGCGCAGATCATACATGTGTAATTCAAACTTGTGTCTATGCTTGACCTCGGGTATCCTATTCGTATGTTCTCTTAACATTAGCTCGACGGCATGCGTATGTAGAGACTATCATTATCTACATCTTATACGTATGTATATGTGTTTATCTTTCTGAAGTAGATCACAGATGCGTTGCTACTCCCGACGACTAAGATGGATGTCTCTTGTATAAGTGAACCGGCGAGCACACCCTTCCACCAGAACGCAAAAACTGTTTCACTCTAGAAATAGGTGTGGCGGTGGTACTTCCCCGGTCCTAACACAGGGTTCTACCTTGCACCGTTTTGCGTTTGTGATCTATCCATTGAAATATGGCAACGAAGAAAACTTCTTTAATTTTTATCCCTAACCCGTGGCTCAACACTTATTATCTGACTGCGTCAGAAGAAGGTTTAATGTTTTTCGAGCGTATGTATGTATGTTTGTTTGTGTGTATGTCCATTTCTTTAGCACGCGCTACGGCCTAAAAGGCCGGATCGCGTGCGGATTGACGGATCGTGACGTATGACATATCACTAGAATCTCAGTTTGCATAGTGATAAAGGATATATAATTTTTAAAAATGGCGCCTGGAAATACAGGGAAAAGGGGGAAGGGGGCATTATTTTTACTATTACGACACTATGAGTATCAAATGAAAGCTATTATATATTATGATACATTCACTGACTATATTATCAAGAACTCATATGAGCGTTAAATTAAATATATATCATCACGAGCAAAAAGATTCGTTTTAAGCAGTCGGGTTTTTTGTTTTAATGATGTTACTAGTTTCATAACTAATGTGTGACCTTTCATTACAGGTAAGCTGCATGCTCGTATTTACTTGCGTAAAAAGGAACGAACGGGTATTCATCACCTCATGGTAAGTGATTGCACGTACGGACAGTTCCTACTAATTCATAATAGAATTATTCATGTAAAAATTAACGCAAATTAATTGCTATACATCAGGAGAAAATTAATACCTTAGTAGGTTTCAGGTTTAAGAAATTTGTTGTCATTAAGAATACATTTTATGATTTTAAGCTGATATTATCATGGAATTGATACATTTTAATATGTTACGGGTACTCACGATATGCGATTTTTAAACTTGATCGTGATCGCGGCGAAACTGACCGTTTCGCCGTGACCACGATCCATAGAACTGGGTCGTAATATCGGCAAAAAGAAATTTAAAAACTGCATATCGTGAGTACCCGTAACATATTAAAAAGAATACATTTGCTTACATAAGAACTTAACTTAATCTAATTACACTAATTTAAAGTTACATTACAGTTGAGCGTTTAAAATACAACAATATAAAAATGTCCTTTTCTATTAGCTTATTAAAATGAGAGAGAACGAGAAAAAAATAGAAGTAAAACTACACTGCATAGCAAAATAAAAAAGTATTTCTACAATCCTACCTTTTATAACTTATTTTTTATTTAAAGCGAATATTATAAAGATTTATATTACTCCTAATTACAAATCAAGAACTAACCAACAATGTATAATATTACACGGAATACACTACCATCTACAAAGTACACGTCTTTGCTTAATATCGGCCAGAAAGTTCCCTCTGATCGAATTATCCCACGTAATTGGATGATAGAGGTCGGATTAGTATAGGATCTATATGGGATAAATAGTCTGCAGTTTGTATGTTGACTTTCAGAAATCTATTTTGTACTAATTACGTTTTCTTCTTCTTCAACCCATTGTTGTCCCACTGCTGAGTACGGGTCCTTTCTCAGAAGGAAAGAATTTAGGGCTAGAGTCCACGGCAAGTGCCACGTGTAAAACTCCATCCCATACATTACAACCTGAATTGTTATTTGCAATAACAATTCAGGTGCTTCACGCTAGAAATATGTGTGGCGGCGGTACCTCCCCAATCGAACGATACTGGTTCTACAACCTGGTAAGGACTAAGTTTTTAAGATCTTTTGTAGAAAGTAATTATTTTTCATTCGTCTTTTAATTACCTAATTGCAGACAGACAGAAGGAGATTATGTTTTTCGTATGTATGTATGTTTCTTTGGCACGCGCTACAACCAAAACGGCTTGACGGATTGTGACACGTGACATATCGTTAGGATTGTCTCTGTTTGCAACGCGACATAGGCAATATATTTAAAAAAAATGACGCCTGGATTTAGAGGAAAGGAGGGGAAGGGACATTTTTTTTTACTATTACGACAATATGGATATGAAATAAAAGTTAATAGACCAATCTAAATATATGTTATAATACTTTTACTTGACTATTTTGACAAAAACTAAAAAAATACGTTAAATTAAATAATTACGAACAATAATTTCGTTAAGCAGACACGTTTTCTGTTTTAATGTTTTTGACAATGTTACTAGTTCTTAAGGGAAAAGAACATATAATTATTAATGTTTTCTCCTTAAGAATAATTCAACTAAAGCTTTAATCATCAAATAAATCAATCGTACTCGTAAATCAGCCGTGATATGCAATTCATTTGAAAAGTTAGTGCAGTAAAAAGTCGGTAGTAGGCAACGCAGTACGCCTGGTATTTTTTTAGATTTTTAGCCACTGACGCTCCGAACAGGTGACATTCAACTTGATTTGATGTAGATTGTAGTGCCGGCCGGTGTTTATTCGCTTCGGATTTCCAGTCTAACGATTACCGAGCTCAAAGCCGGACCCAATTTGGGAAGGCCAATTGCTTTTCAAAGATTAATGAAACTATGACGTACAAATTCGTATACGTAAAAGTTTAAGTACTTTTAAAGTTTTATCTCCTTAAGCACAACGGGGGATGCTAGTTAAGTTTTTATTTAATTACATTTTTATCATAACCGTATTACGATTTTTACTGTGTCGTCGGTATCATGTCCAAATACAGAGATAAATAGGGATGTCCGTGGGAGGCAATAACCACTTAGCATCAAGTGGCGTAGCAGACCGGTATGGTGACCGCTTCGCCACAGGTCTTTGTTTACTGAGCGTTATGAAAGTAAACACTAAAGAAATAAAAAACTCCAAGATAAGTAATAAAAATTGTTAGTAGCGTACCTCGGATGAAGTCGCTCGGGGCGGAAGTTGAATTTGCGGCCCTCGACAGGAAAAAGGTTTCTAAAAAAGAAAAATATAAATAATGAACTTTTCATATTATAAAATAGCTAACAAGAATTTAGTCCACCATATCGACCTTAGATAGAATAAGACTTCTACCTAAGATCGCTTTGCTTCGTGTAAGCAAGTCCACCTTATCTGTCTCTGAAATAAGTCTCGGAAGTCGGTGAAAAAATTCTTTAACTTTCCAAAATGCCGCCGCTCTATAAGAAGGCCACAGGCGTAGTTAAAGGGATTACTTTTGGATTATGAGTGGACTGGAGACCCTTAACTGTCTTAGAACCGCTTATATACATGCATATTGTCACATGAAAACGACAGTTTTATTAATTTACAGGCACTTAATATATTTATATTTCATTTAAGATGGATATAACAATATTAGTTGACCAGAATTAGTTGATGCTACATGAAAGAAAAAAATATTGAAACGTCTTTTCTACAGTTTCTGAAACCTACAGGATAGTTAATTACAATAATATTTCAATATTGAATATATGTAGACGTTAATAAAATTTCGCAGCATGTGGGCGTGAATAATGATCGTGCATAATAACTTGCATTTACATAATTATGTAAAATAATAGCTGATAAATGCTCTGAAATATTCTGACATGATTTTTGGGGTTCCCTACCGAAATCACAATTTTAATGTGAAAACTTCTTTAGGCACGTTGAGCACTTTTTGGATAAACTAAAATCATGCAATTTGCGTCATCATTACCGAATGTTTTCCATGAGCTAAATGTATGTATACTTATTGTGTATATATGTATGTACATAGATATACCTCCGGGTGTTATTTATTAAAGTTTATACTTGTATGGGCAGTTATATATGTTGGATCAACTTTATTCTCCACAAAACCTAATCCTTTAATTTGGTCCAAAATTGGGAGTCCCTCTTTATAAACGCTGTGACTACAAAGACATAATTATATATAATCTCCTACACTCAAAATATTAAATTACATCATTAAAATTGAACTCATTTGAACACGGAACCCATTACGTTGATGATCAAACATACAAAATAATGTATATTTATATTAGATAATGTTAAATTACATTTACGTTTTCATAAACAATTACGTAAAAACTTTTTGAAGTGGAACTTTTTAGAATCGCTGTAATTCAAAACTTGATAAAACAAAAATACCTTACGAAAGCAGTTATCGGCGCTACAACTAGATGGCGCTATAACCCTTTCTGAATCACGCTAACGATTTTACTTCGTAACTTGTAGAAGATTTTAAGTTTGGTCTATACGAAATAAGATGTCCCAATATGTGCTAATAATTACTTATTCAATTTTTGAAAAAGCATAAGTCTTAATACTCAGCAATATTTGATTATTTAGTAACATTAAGTCTTACTTCTGTTGTGTGTGTAAAGGACACAAGCTTTTTTCTTGATTGATTTAAACTCCTCATTAGTTGTAATAATATTTTTTTTGTATATTTATAAGTTAGTATCTATAATCATAACACCTGCCGCAAATTTCCCAGCCACCCAACGTTGTCTGGTAGAGACTGCCATAAGGCATTAAGTTTGCCCTATTGTATATTGTACTTTTATTTTTATGGGTGTGATAAATAAATAAATAAAATAAAAAAACAGTTTTGCAATCTCCCGTGGCTGATTATGGAAAATTGCTTATATCATTAGTAGTCCATATTCCCCCCTCCCATTCAAATCCCCAAACCCTCATTTGCCCAATGATAGTGCATTCAGTGTGGGTAGTATTCAACTATTATCTAAGCACTTTGCCCCTAATTGCTGGACTTGGAGCATTTGCAAATGCCCGAACTTCTCCGGAAATGTTATGTTTAAAGGAAAATGGATGCACTAATTGCTAAGCTAATTGGTCGTGTTTGACCACAGACGGTGTGAGATTAATTTGATCTTATGTACATATATTTAAGATTGTAAGAATGTCAGATTTTTTATTAAAGAAAATAGACCAGTGTTTCCCAACCTTTTTTAGACCATGCCCACCTTAAAATTTCTTCATTTTTAAGCCCCCATACAATTTTTTTGGCTGCGTCAGACCAGACCCGACTACGTCAGAAGGGCCATTCTCAAAAAACATTAGATTTTCCATTACAACCCAAGCGAAAGTGTTGAATTCCTGTCGGGTCCATTTTTAATCCCCCCCCCCCCCTACAGGGGGTAAATATGATAGTTATGTCATATTTACCTTACACTATATTAAGTAACATTAAGTGTCGAAAGTGACTACGATGACATAATATGGTAGAACGACCATCAATTCCTCAATCCTGATACTCATATCAAACTCAGTTTGCGTCGCAATCTATGTAAATGTATTATTATTAGACTAAAGCAGCAAACGAGCATCAAGTCCACCTGATTGTAAGTGGTTACTACCGCCTTCACATAGAGGGGTTCCATTTGAAGTCGATTACAGATGCGTTGCTGCTTCCGAAGACTAAGCTGGTAGCCTCATATATAAGTGAGCCGGCAACCACACCCTTCCGCCGAAACGCAAGAACCGTTTCACGCTAGAAATAGGTGTGGCAGGGGTACTTCCGCGGTTGAACTACACTGGCTCTACCGCTGCCATTTTGAGCGCCTACATTACGACAATTTGGTAAATCAACATTTTTTAACTACTTTCTTACTTTATAGTATCATCGACGTCGGTTAACAACAAATATTATTTCAAACATCCATATATTTTTAAATAAATAGATAAAAGCAATTTCTGCTTCAAGTGGTATTTGGGCAATGTTCAAACTACGGTACGGTACGGTAACTACGGTACGGTTATTATTTTAGAGAGCAATGTAAATATTTTATATAAAACTTAAGTAAATAATGTAAATATTATATTACCGTTCTTCTCTTTCATCGAAGTAAAACGTAATATTTCTTAGAATAGATATGGTTCTTTGAATACGGTTATTCTTCAGTGAATATGTAAATGTTGAGCACAATGTTCATATAACAGACTAGACACTATAGAAACATTAAGTATTTGAAAATATACTTCTTTAGTCGCTTTTATAAAATAGTCATCGTCAATCCATTATTGTCCTACTGCAGGGCACGGGTCTTCTCTAAGAGTGAGAGAGTTTTAGGCCATAGTCCACCGCGCTGGCCAAGTGCGAATTGGTAGACTTCACACACCTTTGAGAAC
>DWNE01008946.1:0-11212 GCA_018249875.1 Cecropterus toxeus | reverse complement strand
GTAATGTTTTATTATATTTATAGTTATTATTATTTTTTATTATTTATAATTGATATTATATTCTATTATTGTGTTATTTTTTTTTATGGTATTTTATTATTGTTAGTTTATAATGATAATTTATTACGAAAAATGTTTATGGAATGTTTATAAAGATAATATAAAGATAACATGTTATCCTTACTAAGTTTTACAAAGGTGATAAGTAACTTAAGTATTCATAGGTTACTTCTTTTCTAGGCAATGAATAAATATTACCAGCGCGATCCAAAACTCGAAGAAAAATTGTTTACCTACTTTCGAATAATAAACGCAATCATAATTAACGTTTGCCAAAAACTTTGCCAATCGATCGTTCTTGTATAAAACAAACTAATTTAAACTTGAGCGCCATCCTAAAGTTCAATGAGTACAATAATTACATACTATGCTTTGAACTGCTGTCACCACAAGCGAGAAATTAAGCTGAAACTTGAATAGTGAAATCAAAGATAAAAACATTCTATCGTAATAGTCAAAATTCTAACATAATTACCAATTGTTAATTCTGCCTATTCAATTAAGGTAGTAGCATTACTTCTATTATTAGGGTTCCGTATCCAAAGCGCAAAAAGGGAACCCTATTACAAAGACTCCGCTGTCCGTCTGGGCGTCTATCCGACTCTCTGTCCGTATCTCGGATCCTCCATTGAGAGAGAGAGAGAGTTCAATTAGGCTATCGCTAATATCATACGTCTCCCGAATATAAATGAAACGTAGTTTTCCCCAGTTTGCTAGTATATAACGTGCCCCATAATTAGTACTTCCGCTTATCTGCACAATCTTTGCTCGGCGTCGATAAAACAGCCTCTTTATGCCGTAGCTTTCCCTGCCGCTTCATTCGCTATTTCAGCGGAACTTATTTTCAGTTCATTTCCTTGGAGTTATAGCGAAATTACCCTTTGCCGTTTCGCGGGCTTCAGAAGCTGTGTAAAAATACTCAACTATACCTCGGGAAAGAGCTGAGGTTTAACTTTACGAGAGATGCCTACAATGTATTTGGTACTACTGATTTTGGGTGCAAGGTCTTTATAATTTTTTGTGTTCGATATTTGTACATTGATGGTAGTTGATATATAATTTTTTTTTAAACTAGTAACTAAAACCATCGTGATTCGATGGCAACACCAGCAACTGTTTTATGGAAATAATACGTATCTGCCTTGTTAATATCTTAATCCAACATAGTCATCAGCAGAGTAAAACGATCCTGTCGTTTTCAAAAGATTAAAATTAAAATAATCCGATAATAAACATTAATAATATACCCGCAAGTAAGAAAAAAAACAAGTTGTAACTCTATTAATTTTTAATCGTTTAAATAAATTAACCCTTACGACAGTCGGGTATTGTGTTAATTTCTATTCCTCGTGAAGTTCCTGCAGATGTTCATAGATGACAGTAAACATATAATCATGTGGAATTATCCTGATTTGCTTTTTTATAATGCAGTAGCAAATGAGCATGCACTCCATCTGATTTTAAGTGGTATCTGCCGCCAATAAACACCTGTAAGTATACTCATAAGAACAGAGTCTTACTTGACGTTGCCTACAGATGCATTGTTACCGATTAAGGACTAAGTTGGAACGCCTCATATAAATATAATTATCTTCCTTACCACACCATTCACACCAGAACACAGCAACGTTTAACACTGCTGTTATTAGGCAGAAATAGATGTGGTAGTTTGTCTAACCACAAAGAGTTCTACCGTCATCCAGGTGGTAGAACCAATATAGTTCGACTGGGTAAGTTAGTACTTACCCAGTCGAACTACATTGTGGCGGTAGTCCGCCACACCTATTTCTAACGTGAAACAGTTCTTGCGTTTCGGTGGAAGGGTGTGGAGCTCACTTTTATATGAGGCGACCAAACTCAGTCCTCGGAAGTAGTAACGCATCTGTGGTTGCTTATATATCTCCATGGGAGGCAGTAACCACTCACCATCAGGTGGGCTGCTTGCTCGTTTGCTACTTCGTATTTATGAAAAAAAAATCTATAGAAAAACTATCGAATAAATCCTAAAGAATGTATGCCCACCGGCACTAACTTATAAGCTACAACTCAGAAACAAAAGCCCACATAAATGTAAAGTCGCTAAATATATTTCAGCTCCCAAATCTTTTTGGACGTCAAGTGTGACCTGTGGACTCGTTAGCCCGCTCGAGCTCATAGGAATCCGTCAGACGCTTGTTAAAAGTTGCGCGAACAGAAAAAGTTATAATGGCCGAATAGTTCACGTGGACTCACTACATCAAACGATCTCGAATAGATCAGCTATATGAGACATTTCATTCCATAAGAGGGTTGAAACTTTGATATTTTTGTAGCATATTATGTTTTTTTCATGTAATGAAACGCTGTAGTCGTAGTGAGGGCGTTTAGTATACGGTTTAGATAATCGTTTAATCTTAAACAGTACAGTTTTCGGAACATGGTGGAACGAGTATGGGTTGACCGCGGAGGTACAACCGCCTCACCTATTTCTATGTGAAGCAGTTCCTGCGTTTCGATGGAAGGGTGTGGTTGCCGGTTCACTTGCATATGAGGCGACCATATTAGTTCTCAGGAGTAGCAACGCATATACGATTGACTTCAGATAGAACACCTGTTTTATATGAAGTTGTTTACAGATGTATATGGGCGGCAGTGGCCAATTACTATCAAGTAGACTGCCTACTTATTTGGTATTTTAATCTTATAAAGAAAAATACAAAAAAAATAATATTTTCTATGACAGATTTTTTATGCAAATAAGATGAGATCTTGTTACGATCCCTCGTAGTATAAGAAAAAGTGCTGTTACTTGATAATATGTAAATGCTCCTATGCAAAACAAATACATTTTATTTCATTTCATTACGAACATTTTAATTTAGAAAAGTATTTATTAGTTATTAAAAGTAACCAATGGGATAAGAAATGAGAAAAAGGAAAATAGTATGAGATACGTTAAATGATCTGAGCAGAAAAAATCTACACCTTTATTTGTGCGTGGCCAATACCTTAAAACTTTGCATAATTAAAAAGACGTAAGCGACCGATCATGTATAGATAATTCAGACGTATTGCCACAAGTATATGCAAATTAAACTGATTAGAAACGTTAAGCTTATTAACGTCAGTATGAATACGCTTATATTATAAGCCGTCCACATTTCAAGAGGTGGCAGGTTACACGCTAGTCTGCAAATCTTCTTATTGGCTTGGGAAAACTGCGGAGTGGGCGTACTAATTGGTTCGACATAATTTATGCAGGTTTGAAAAGAATCTGCACTGTGTTTTCAGAGCAGTTAGTTATGTCTAAAGCGTTATTCAAGAGAGACTAACTTTTGGCAAACTCTTGGTATTTTTTTACCTACATGGAAGTATCAAATGACGCAGTCTACCTGATGGTAAGCAATCATTACTCTCGTGGCGAAGCGGTTATCATAGCGGTCTGATCCGCAGTGGGTTTTGGGTTTGATCCCCGGCCAGATAGACATTTGAATGATGAATTTAGATTTCTGTTCTAGTTCTAGGTGTTTGTGTATCAGTTTTTGTGTCTTCATGGCATCCATTTTATTTTATTTTATTTTATTTTGACACAGGTGAAAATAGAAAATTTCTTCAAAACAATTAACCAACGTAGTCTTCCAGAATTCTGACATCGAACAGTGGCACCAATTCTATCAGTTGTTTATTCCATAGTGAAGATCTACTAACTTCATGTAAAATAGGGGGTATATTTAATGTCAATCACATTTTCAGTTCTTCCAAAAACTCACTTAATCTTCACGAACCTTACAATGAATAAGGAATTTATTCTAGTAGTAGCTGCTTCTTATACCATGGTGACCCACCGTGATTCCACAAGTAAGATAACGTATAATCTATTCTTAGTTGTATGTTAAGTGCTCTTGGAGAGACACTTCCACAATTCCAACTTAATCCGATGTAGTAATGCATCTGTGACCGACTTGAGGTAGAACTACAATCTCATTTAGTGTTGATAGTGATTCGTACACTTCTTTGAAGGTATATTTCCAATTCTTAGATAAAAACAACAAATTATTTTACAATAGCGTGTACTATAAAAGCGCATGAACAAAAATGTAGCAAATTGATGGTAAGTGTCAATAACTCACTTCAGTCCATAGTCGTTTGTTACTAACGCCATAAAGAATAGAGGTTCTACCTGAAGTCAATCACAAAACCATTGCCACCCCTGAGGCCTCAGATGATCGACTTGTATTTAAGCCAGCATCAACACCAATCCAACGAAATGAATAAACCAACTTTTAAAACCTCTTACTATCTTCAAGGTACAATTGCCTCAAGCGATTTGACTATCAAAGTAAAAAATGTGAGAAGATTGTCCAAGTGATCTCCTAATTCCGAGTAATTAGAAGGGACTTCTGTAAATTTCCTCATGGCTTCATTCTCAGGGCGTTAAAAAATCTTAATCATCCAACTTGATAACAAACGTTACCCAACTTTGCGGGCCTGTCTCCCTTTGAAAGGTAACAAATTGTGTATTTATAATTTGGCCAAGTACAATTTTTTTCGAGTTCCTCAGCTGATTTGCATTTAGGTTAGTAATTAAAAAGGGTTCGCTCCGAGGTCTATGCTTTGAATTGTGCAGATTAACTTATCTTTCTTTGCAGATTGTCGTTTTTATTATTTTTGATTTGTTCCGTGATAAATCTGAAGACGCCAAGTGTTAATTAAGGCGAAAGAAATTCGTTTTTTATGTTAATATGTTTTCAGTTGTCTTTCTTAACTTTGTTTATAATATTCGTTTGAAGTAGTTAGGTATAAACCAACAATTTGAGAAAATTTCACAGCAAAAAAATCTATGAGACACATTATTTACGAAAAGAAACAATATTCTTTTCGTATTTTAAAAAATATTGGCTTAGTATTAACATAGTTGAATGCCTTGGCTTGTTACGCAAAGAGTCGTAAGTTTAATTATTAGGACAAAAAAATATCAATGCATTTTTTAGCCCTTCTGTTTCGACTGCCAATGTTTGTATTTATGACACCAACAGAAAATCCTAGTATGTGTGTTATGAGGGTTGACATAAAACTAAATGGACAACATACAAAAAAGACAATAGATTGAAATTCATGAAGATATCCAGATGTAACAAGTGGATATCCAGATGCTGAAACAGCTGGCCGCATAGGATTGGTTGCCAAAAAATTGGAAGGAACTCTTCGCGAACCGCTATTATTGGAAGTTAAAAGGAAGATCTGGTTTAAAATCCGTAGATTCAACATTCGTAAATTTTAAATTCGATAGGTTGAAGTGCGTAACTTCGCACTTCTTAACAGTTTATGGCAATAAAATATGGTTTGGTAAGTAATTTGTCAGAATATACGTCTTTCCAATATAGCGAATTTAACCTAATGACAATTTGTTATTAATTTATTTTTAATCATCTTTACTATATTACATATAAAATTACATTATATGCTGGATGTATTCTAGAGAATTGTTCCAGCACATGGAATATCAATGCCCAGAATTGACTTAAGAGTTATCTTTCCCTAAGAAGACGGTAATGTATCCGCGCTTGTGCATGATAGCAGTATCTGTGTTGCTATTTGATATACTCTACTTCTGAACAACGATGACGATATATCGGAAGTAACAGTAGTCTAGGGTTCGATTCTGGGCAAACAGAAGTATGATTATTCGGTTGGAAGTTAAAATAATTGCTCGTTTATTATGTACATAAAGTAATCGAGAAACTGATTTCAATAAATGGAACGCAGCAGCGGCATACGTACGTGTATTGTAGAAACAGTTAACTACTTTGAAGTATATAAAAATATACTTACAAAGAAGAACTTGGTAGGCTACCAAAATATTTATATAACAATTTCCGAACTGTTTCGGCTACGGAGGCACGGATCGTTTTAATTATTTCTCGATTGCTTGCCGAGGACTCAATTTGTCGGTGGTAAAACAAGAAATCGATTCCGGAGTCTGAAGGGCGGTGCCTAATTGAAAAATCTAACTAAATTCTCTGTTAATTTTGGCCGTGTTTGGGCACTTGTGTCATAATTAACGAGTAACGAGAAATCAATTAAGCGATGAAGTTTTAGAGGAATCGTTATTTAAGGAAAAAGCGCCAAGACCGACGTTATCAATAAATAAATTTATTGCTTTATTTTAAAGGTGAACCCTCACATAATTTGCGAGACTCATATATACACACATACATACACATAGTGATTCAAACTTATATAATACATACACACCAAACCGACACACCCGGAGGCCAGGAGACATTCACAAGGCATTGCGAGCTACACGCGTTAAGCGAATATCAGCAAATTTCGCTAGAATATAAAAATTTTTGTGCTCTTAAAAGATCGGCATTTCTTTAAACCCTCAACGCTGACCTGCGGCGCTGCAGCGCTAAACGAATGACGAGAATGTTTTGTGATTCGCAGGTTAGTCCAATACTTGGATTTGATCCATGAACAACTTCCATGATTACAAATAATGAAACCGAATAGCTACATTTGCTACTTCAATTTCGTCAATAAAATATATGACAATATCTTTGTTTGATTTCTTTATGTTATATATGAGAAATAGAAACTATATATATAAAGGTCAAATAAAGGAGTACTCCATGTTTTTTTAAGGGAGGATTTTCATATAAGAACATAAGTGATGAACTTTGTAGATTGAGCCCTTTCTGAATTTAATAAAGAACTGCAAAAGTTAGGCCGTGTTTGAAAGCTATGTTTCAAAACATATTACTGTATATAATTCGTATCAAATAATATTTACAACTTCAAAATATTTGCCGATTATCCTTCGTGGGTAGAACGAGGCGGTACCGTTAATTTCGGCCGCGTTTAAGTCAATTCATCTTATTTAATCAAGCGCGAACACTTGAAGTGGAAATTTTACAAGTATCCCAATAAAACTTGCACGGAGTTGAAGAGGCAGCGAAGTTGGCCGAAATATTCAACAAATTCGATACCTCCGTACACAAGGTCCGTTGGCTCGAGTGCCTTCGAATTTTCTAAATTTCTCCTGTAAAAATTTGTTACTGGTGATTTAGGCGTTTTCTGTTTATATTTTTCGTTTCGTCGTCGACCGAGCGTTAACCGTTTACAGTAATTGACAATGTGTTCCGGAAAATTTTAACTTTAGTGTTTATATCGCTTTGGTTACCAGGTTTTTCATTTAAATTTATATTATTGTGTTTAATTGTTGTTATTTTCTAAATCTAATCTAGCCGTTTCCAACCATTACCATATCACAAAATAAGTCTTTCACTTATTTTTGCAATAAATAAATTAATGCACTCGTTAAATTCAATTATAATACATGATTGTGTTTTTATATATATAGGAATTTATAAATTATACATGTAGGAATTCTCGCGTCTACCAATTCGTACTTGGCCAGCGCGGTGGACTATGACCTAAAACTCTCTCATTCTTAGAGAAGACCCGTGCCCAGTAATGAGACAATACTGGGTTGATGATCATGAAAGATAGTAACTAATACCGTAACTATAACTTAACATAAGCATTAGCTTATACATAACAGACGATACATACATCAGATCCATTTACCTAAGTTACATTTGATACGTTAATTTTATTAACGTATCAAAATTGTTACGTCAATAGTAATTCAATCTATTCGTTTGTATCAACTACCGGGTAAACTGATGGAATGTAATGGAAACTGGGATGACGCTATTGTGTAATAATTCTGATAATCAGTTCTAGGATGGAGTGATTAAAATTTATATTTGAATATTGATATAATGGGAAATTCATTGTTGAGCTTTATCCATCATCATTGTGATTGAAATTTGTGAATATGTTCATCCAATGCATGTTGTATAAGTAATTAAGGATTTTTTTAATATACCTTAATTTGGCTCAAGTTTATATTGCTGAGATTAAGGGTGTTGAACTTATGATTTAATAAAATCTGTAGCCCGGATTTCTTATTCGGAGATTTTATTTCGCATATTCGCAGTGGATGATAATGAGGTAAAATCCTTAGCGTGATTCAGACCACATGTGACAGTGTCATCTAGTTGTAGCGTCGACAACTGCTTTCGTAGCGTATTGTCGTTTCATCGAGTTTCAATTTACAATGATTCTAAAAGTTTTCCTATAAAATAAAATAAAATATATATAAAAGTTAATCATACAGACACAGCTTTATTTCATCTGCTCAGCTTAAAATTGTAAACGATGTTCTATCGGCTCGGCTCAAAGTGACGCAGCCGTTCGAATATAATCCGCCCTAATTACTGAAAGACTGTGCCATCGCAAAGTTTGCTAATAAAGTGGATGGTTGAGTTCTCTACCCGCCTCTTGCGTGTAGTGACGTGCACACATGGGTAAAGAATTTTAATATGTTTCCTTTTATGAATAATTGCTATTGGATATAATGTTTCATTAACATTTCTCCTACTAATATTATAAATGCGAATGTTTGGATTTATTTTGCAATTATAAGTATCAGAGTATCAAGTAGGTGTTTTTGTTGTTCTCGAAGGGGAAACCTTCAAAAGGTACCCGACGCCGTGGGAGCGACGTACAGAGTATCATGTACCTAAGTCCTGTTATCGTCCAACATAACTGGACAATAACAGGACCCACTCTTTAAAAGTTCAATGAATATTATTTTCGTGCCTGTATAAAGCCAAAACAGTTGTCCACTGAAGTGTCCTTACGTCTGCTTAGGATTTTATATTTTAATTAAACAATTTTTGTTCTATTCGTATTGAATGTGCTAAAATCAGTTACTATTCGTCCTCGTTGTAAACATATTTTCCGTTAAAATGCTTAAAATAAAATTTCCATCACGTGTATCGGAAAGATGCGCCTGGTTTTACTATATAATATAATAAATGCGATTTTTTTTTAGAATGTTTGTGTGTTTGTTCTTTTTATACGCAAAAAGTACTGGTTGGATTTCGATGAAATTTGGCAAACAGGTAATTTATGACTTTTATTAATGTATAGGATACTCACTATCGTATAGACGTGACCGAAGCGGGCGGAGCCGCGGGAATAAATTATAGTGTTTAATAATTTTGTCATGGAGGAAGAAACATACGTCAGATTACAGGGCTTCTTAGCAAGACTACTATTGTTTTGGATACAGATTTGATAATAATTTATTTACATAAACTACATTTGGTTAATGTGTGTGATGTTTTGTCTTTGTGTGTTAATCACAATTTTTAAGATTAGGTTGTCTTCTGTACTAATAATAAAGTATTTTACTTTATTTGGGGCAATTGTACTTTATACTTCATAAGAAAATTAAGTACACGTAATTATGCTGCATCATCCGGGATCAAAAAAATTGGTCGAAAGCAGTTTTGCTCGAAACAAACATTCTATTGATGCAAAATTTCTATATTCACTTTATTTAGCAACATTTAGATTTGCGGTGTTTTTGCTTGTCGCCAAATTGCAGACACTCACGTGTCAAAGATTATTTACATTTCCCCCTATTTTTCAACGACGTGAATTCTTCTCGCTTCATCATAAAAGTTGCCTAGGACCAGAAAATATAATTGAACTTCGTCTTAAAAGTAGGTACTTTTTCTAACTTTTAATAGCCGTAGTTTAATTGCTAAAAAACCCATGAAAACCCTATTCTGA
Source organism: Cecropterus toxeus (assembly GCA_018249875.1). Taxonomy (NCBI): domain Eukaryota; kingdom Metazoa; phylum Arthropoda; class Insecta; order Lepidoptera; family Hesperiidae; genus Cecropterus; species Cecropterus toxeus. The sequence goes on along the minus strand of DWNE01008946.1, from coordinate 1,519 downwards.
TACAAGAAATCCTTGTATAGAGCTTTATGTCTAAAACATTATTTATAAATTTTATAAAATGTGAAATATTTCAAAAAATTATAGCAACATTTTTTATTTGCCATGCCAATAAAATCATCAGTGCATCAATTTTGTCTATAGATTGAAAAAAGTCGTTAAGCATTACTGTTCTGTCAAGTATTTAATTTGATGATAGGTATTTAAGATTCGTATTACAAGTTAATGGTGTAAGGCAAATTTCAGTTTCCTTTACTTCGATGGTATTTATTAAATGTATTAAATATGCAAATTTTATAAATATAGTAAATTTGTAATTATATATTTTGTAATAAATAAATATATTCGTAAACAGACCTATATGACTCAACAAATACTCTGTGAAAAATATCAATATTTCCAATATCATAGGAATAATCTACAACTAATGTTATAAAAATATTACATCACTTGACATATTATTTTATATGAATCTTATACTTCAAAAAATACAGACGAATTGTGAACCTCCTCCTTTTTGGAAGTTGGTTAATTATAAAAATAATAAATCAAACAGTACGTTATGAAAAAGATATTAAACGTAACGTTTGAAAAAGTACTCATAATATTAAAATTAAAGGGTACCGGAAGTGAGCACTAAGCTTAAGGAAGCGAAGATCGAACTAAAACTTTGGAAATTGATCCGAAGTGTTCGTGAGTCGGGCCTTGCTCAAACACGGTAACTGTTTCTTGGGCATTTCAAGCAAATTTGAGCTTTAAGCACCGTGAATAACACTCAAAATGTTTGTACGCTGATGGAACTTTCGATACTTCAGCGCAGTTTCAGGTTTTTTAATTGCTGAAATAAAACTGTAAAAAATCTTTTCAAGTATCAATTTACCCTTGAGCTTAGTATAAAGGCAAATTTCAATTTTGCGTTCGTATACAGATATTATCTAGAAAATAATTTGACTTTTTCACCATGGTTCTTCTTCGATACCATCATTATGCGTTTTTCTGTCTAACGTGTTATTGCGTTAAGTGCTTCTATGTTCGGATGTATTTTAACACTATTGATTAAAATTGATGATGACTGATTCAGTATTTTAAGTCTTATTAACAAGATTCGACACATATTTATCAACTCACGAATTAAGTCTTTTAAGTCTTAAGTTATTAGACTAAACAATATGACGAAGTCGAAGCTTAAATTAAACTCCTTTTCTAAATGACTTATAAGACAAAGAAAATACTCATTTAATTATATACCAAAAGATGTACCTATACATTTCATTTTGCCTCATACGACTCGGATGAGCTAAAAGGCTCGGACGCGAGTTCTGATCAAATGAATTCGTCAACTGAGTCTTCATTTTTTTTTATATAAATATGAAGTAGCAAACGAGCAAGCAGCCCACCTGACGGTAAGTGGTTACTGCCGCCCATGGACATCTGTAAGCAACTTAATATAGAATAGGGGTTCTATATGAAGTCTATCACAGATGCGTTGCTACTTCTGAGGACTGAGATGGTCGCCTCATAT
>DWNE01008945.1:0-11212 GCA_018249875.1 Cecropterus toxeus | reverse complement strand
GCATCCCAAGTCATGAAAATATCTATTGAAAATATCCACTTACCCTTCTTTATTACTATCATCATAATTATTTTCTACAACAAAAAAATGTTATGAAAACAAAAGTCCCCATTGCTAAAACTGAAATAAGCATTTGTGTTTTTTGTTTTTGTAATAAATATAATATTTAACATAACGTTTTTATCAGTTTTTGTGAAAATAGTAACATAAAAGTATTCTTATATTTTATTTTCTTTTATTTTTATATAATTTCGGAATGTTCTATTTACCAGCTTTTATTTGATACCCATATTGTCGTGTTAATAAAGAAGTCTTTTCTTCTTTCCCTTTTCTTTATGTACAGGTACCTTTTTTAATTATAAACATGTATACAAACATAAATACGCTCAAAAACATTCCTTCTCTGACATGGTCGGATAAAAAGATAGGTCTTAAATAGATCTTGTTTTCCAACAATTAGTTCCGTCTTTTCATACAAGATTACGTCATCTAATTGCGTCGTGCAAGGCGACACAAAGGGAAGTCGGTAATTAAATTAAATTCCCGCTCGATCCTTCACATCTCGTGTGTACGAACAGGAAGCGGTACAAAAGTTCTTTGTACAAAGTTCTTAGTAAATCTGTTTTGGGAACGTAAAATAGAGTTTCTATGCGAGTTTCTGATCGTTGCCCCGTCTCGCGCCCTTATAAAGGAAGCATAATCTTTATCTGCTTTACTATTTGTTATTCTCTCAGGTATTATATTTACATGCGTCTTTTCAAACACATATTCCGCGACATCTCGCTCTGTTACCTCTTTACAGACATTGTAGATATATAGCGGGATCTGAACCTCCGCAGCTTTGAACTTCTCTGTCGGATCTACCACAGCAGCCCCTCTTAAGCCTTTAAATTTCGATGTTTTACGCCTTTGAACACGTATCCATTGTCCTTCGTCTTCATTTTGCCTATTATCGGCTCTCTGCACTGCGTTCGCCACAGTACATGATGTCATCAAACTATTATTAGCCTTGACATATTCGTAAGATTGATCACAACGTGGAACACTATGTAAATTAACTATTTAGCGTATGTTTCTATAAAGGTAATTCAAAAAAGTGCAATATATGCTATTCTACAAAAACAGTGATGAATCTGTAGTGTTTCAAATCTCCATAGGTGATCGTGACTACTTTCCATCAGGTAAAACGATTGCCCTTGGGTTTTGAGTATGGAAATGTAGTTACAGTAGATGAACAAAAATCATGGACTACTGGTTTAGAAACTTCGGATAAAGTTAAAAATATATTTTATATAGTAGTGGTACACTTAAGGTGTAAAGAACTGTAAATGTACCCATTAAGGTTACCATGCTGTTAAACACACCGAAATTTTAACAACTGTTTTTATAAGACTAGCTGAAGTACCCTTGCTATGCTACGTGACAAAATACATATATATATTTCACTACTAATTTACTACTGACTATATACGATAAAGACCTACTCGATAGAAAGTAAATGTTACCTCGCATATTCCATTAAAAAGTTTGCTATTTTTAACCGACTTCGAAAAGAAGGAGGTTATTAGTGTTACCTTTTTATTTTAAAGAAAGTCTGAAACAAAAGATTGTAGTGACATCATTAAAATAGTTACCATATTTAAATAGCGAAAAACATCATAATCAAAAGTAGCCTATAGACTGACGTGAATAAGTAACATATAGCCACACAAACACACACCATATTATTTTTTTATGTTAGTATAGATATAGATCGAAAAAGCAAACAAGCAGGCAGTCCTATAAGTAACCTGTAAGTAAATGCCGACCATGGAGATGCGTAACTTCCTACATAGCAAGAGTTCTAACAGAAGTTGACAACAAATACGACGCTTGACGATTACGATAAATATGCAAGTCCGTTTTCATTAATATGCAGATATAAAATTGTGAGTTTAAAAATAGATTTTGTTTCGTTAAATTTGGAATCAGAGACAATATTTTACAATAAATACACATTTAGTCAAAATAAAATGAAACAAAAATGTTTGCTAAGAATTTCACAAAATAGGTGTCCGAAACGCGCAGAACAAAGGTTTCGCGGCGTTTCCACCCCGCGGCCGGAGATTGCACGGGAATACATTATGCCCTCCTATTCTCTGGGGAATAAGTTAAAGTTAACTGTAGGTTGCCTTAGTATGCACTCTTAACATTTGTTCAATGAAACATTTGTTAACTGGGAATACATTTTGTAAAGGCAAAAATTGTTCAATTCAAGTTTAACAGAATTTGGTGGTTGTACTACGCAAGGGGGAAGTACCACCGCCACATCTATTTCTAGCGTAAAGCAGTTCTTGCATCTCGGTGTTAGGATGTGATCGATGGATGACTATCTTAATCCTCGAGAGTAGCAACGAAATGATCGACTTCAGGCGGGAACCGTGTTCTATATGTTGCTCACGGATGTCCGTGGGTGACCACTTTTCCATCAGATGTACTGCATGATCGTTTGCTACTTCAATGTGTTAATGGTAGCTGAAATTTCTAGTTTATTTTGAAAGTGTTTTATTAAACAAATGCATTTTACAGAATATAATCTTTTTATAGCAATTGCTATGTCACTTCTCGCCTGGTTTTTAACAAGAACAAATCACAATAGAGAATAAGTCAAGTAATAACAGTCAAGCGCTAAAGGCAGTACAATAATTAGTGGTGGTAAAATTTAGGTGTGTGTACTGTGATACAACGCAGTAAGTAAAGGGGAGGAGATGATTTTGTATTCATAACATTATTGATGTAAAATGAATAATATATATTTTCTATAAAAGTTAACTGTTTTCAAGCACTATAGTTTTTGTTGTTATAATAGGTTATTTGTTTTATTATTTGTTTCTAACATAAAGAAACTATATGCAATTATGATTTTCTATCCACAAGATCTTTAATAAACTGTATTAAGCAATAAAAATCTCAATTACGATTATAAGGAAACCTATCTCAGAATTCTAGCTATTCACGAAGATGTGTAAAGCCATTCAATTCATTACAATTCAAAAAAATTGTATTACTTGATCAATTTTCACTTCAATGAACTTTTCACCTATAGCGATTGAATGTGAATTGAGCACACGGGATACACGTAAAACCATGATGAAAACTAAAAAAATATTGACAAATATCGTTTTCGAAACATTCGACAAGCTATCGGCCGCTTAGAGTGCCCGATTGACGGTCGACAAACAAAATAAAAATTGGAGGCAAAATATGTACTCTGTTAATACGAGTAGCGATATGTATTTCTATTCAGAAACAAATATTTCAAAATAAAAAGAAATGTGCATGAGAGTTTGCAAATATTTATATTAAGACCAAAAAATACTCGCTTCCTTCATTTCAAATTTTAAGCAAATTAGATCGGACAAACTTACTTGTTTTTAATGTCTAACGGTGACTGCTTGGCCACAGTATTGGATTAATAAGAGGGCCATGAATCATTTACTTGAAGCTTCAATAACTCTGCTCTGTAAACGTGAGAAATGTGCTCAAAACGAAACGAAACGAAACATGAAGCGTTTTAGTTTTGAACAAGGTATGACATAATGCGTCATTGGCAAGGAACTTCATATTCTCTCGAATATCAAACTCTTGGTTCAGGTGAAGTTTTGACCCCTGTGTATAAACTAACAAAGACAGTTAAATAAAGCTTGTAAAATAAATGTCTAAAAAATATATTTTTAATGATTTGCTTCACAAAATTCCGACTAAAAATAAAGGCGAATATATAAAAGGTATGTTTTCGCAAAACAAAGATTCTGTTCCCGTGCGTCAGCTATGTCATCTTTGTCTTTGGGATGTTCTTTATTTTTCTTGTGTGCCGAGTTCCACGACTTTCGAGTTTCTTGATTTCCTGAACATGGACTTTTTAGGAAGTTATATCAATAAAAAAGACTCCATTGCTAATTAATTTAGCAAATGAATGAATAAATACCATACGTAATAATGTTTAGTAAAATAACATGTTTTTGTATTTTGTACTAATAGAACGTCCGAAAGATCTCTCTCATTTTTTTTAATTATATAGCCTATGTCATTCTGCAAACTGAGATTATGGCTGTAGCACGGGCCAAAGATATGGACATACATACATACAAACAAACATACAGACGCTCCAAAAACATTAACCTCGGATAAAAAAACAATATACATTTCAAGTATATATACGTATGGCATATATATAGTCTAAATGTAGTAGTGTGTACGATCAGAACTACCTGCGCCTATAGATGTTTCACTTCTAAATAAAAATGGTTAGTTCACCTGATGTTTTAAATATATGTATGTGGCTTGAAATATATAGGCTCCCAAACGTGGACATTTACATCTAGGATAAGAAATAGAATAAGAACCTGTCAACGGGCAATGGAGAGAAGCATGCTACACCTTAAAAAAATCCAAAAAACAAAAAGTCTAGATATAAGGAAAAAGACCAAACTGACAGATGCATTACACCAAGCATTAAAATTAAAATGGAGCTGGGCCGGCCATGTAGCGAGATGCTCAGACCAGCGATGGACTCTAAAAAGCACAAAATGGGCTGGCCCTCAAGGAAGAAGAAACGTGGGGAGACCACATAAAAGATGGGCTGACGAAATAGTAAAACTGGTGGGAAAAAACTGGACAAAACTAGCTCAGAGCAGAGAAAGATGGCACAAATTGGAGGAGGCCTATAGATGATTACTGGAAAGTATTTAAGAACGCGCATCAAGATTTAGTGAAAATAACTACCCGCGATCAACGTGCTAATATATCATACTTTAAAAATGAAGATTTTTATGTGTTTGAAGATTTATATTTATGCATGCAAGGTGATTTACGCGACATGATGCAAAAATCAAAGCCTAGTTCTTCGGAGCAACAAATGAATATTGTACATTCTGATTCGCAACCACAAGTAAAATTGCCAAAAATTACATTGCCATTGTTCTCCGGCAAATATGAAGAGTGGACTACGTATGAAGATCTGTTTAATACATTAATACATGAAAATAATGCTATTAGTAACGTTCAAAAGTTGCATTACCTTAAGACTAGTATTACCGGTGAAGCACAAGCGTTGTTAAAAAATATCAATGTAACCGAAGCTAATTATTTACATGCGTGGAATACATTAAAGCAGCGATACGGCAACCGACGTGTTATTGTCACGTCAATATTAAAAAGACTTTTTAATCAGAAGAAAAGCATCACAGCATCAGCTAAAAATTTAAAATCCTTGTTAGACACAACGACGGAATTCCTTAATAACATACGCAACCTTAACATCATTACCGACCATTGGGACCCTTTAATAATATTTCTGACTGTCCAGAAATTGGATCCAGAGTCACATAAAGCTTGGGAAAAATGTGCCTATCAGGAGAACTCCGACGTGTTACCTACGTGGAATGATTTACAGAAATTTTTAGAATCTAAATTTCGAACCCTAGAACTTGTCACATCATCATCTGTCGTAAAAGAAAGAATGGTAAAGGAGAGAACATTTCATATTGCTGCTGCTGAGAAAAAATGTATTATGTGCACAGAAAATCACACGTTAAGTCACTGCAAAGAATTTGCGAAATTAAGCCCCGAAGACAGAAGCACTTATGTTACAAACCACAAGTTGTGCTATAATTGTTTGTTAGTTGGACATAGCGTGTCCAGATGTCGAGTTCCGATGACCTGTCGTATATGCCACAAGCGGCATCACAGTCTTTTGCATATACAGAAGAAACTGGACACGTCATGTGACACAGAAAACAAATCACAGCTAAAATTATCTTCTCATTCAACTGTAGAACAACACAAAGAAGACTTGAACACATCAATGGTAGCATCACACTGTATTAACCAAAGGGGTACAGCACTACTGGCAACTGCTATGGTGACCTTGAGAAATAATCAGGGTCATACAATTTTAATCAGAGCACTTATAGATCAAGGTTCACAAGCGTGCTTTATAAGTGAGAAGAAGAAGTAAGAACTTAGACGAACCAAGACAACAGGAAGCGTCATTGGCGTAGGATCCACAAGGATGGATATTAATCAAATGGTTAATTTAGAGGTTTTGCCAAGAGCGGAGACAAAGACTAGTCTTCATATACAAGCCTATGTGTTATCAAAGCAATTAACCACCAAAATTCCACATGACACAATCCCTGTAAACAACTGGCCGCACTTAGAAGGTCTTGAGCTGGCCGACTTGAGTTTTTATACACCAGGCTCCATAGACTTGCTACTTGGCGTGCGAGAATATGCAGAAATCATACAATCTGAACTGATTAAAGGTCCCCCGGGTACACCTTGTGCTCAACGAACCACCCTGGGTTGGATTTTATTTGGAGACATAAATAAACACACTAATAAAGACAAACTTCTAGTAATGCACCATCAAGTGGAAATAGAAGATATGTTGAAACGTTTATGGGAAATAGACACAAATACAAAACGATTGCCAAGTAGAGAGGAGAAACAATGTGAAGAAATATACAATACAACATATACTAGAAATGAAGAAGGAAGATTCATCGTCAAATTGCCATTTAAAACAAACAATCCACAATCGCCAAGTAGCGACATAAGAGATATAGCAATAAAGAGATTGTTACAATTAGAAAGAAGATTTAAAAAACAACCAAAACTTGAAAAAGAATATAGAAAGGTTATGGACGAATATAAATAATATAACTTATACCTAAAGAAGAATTAAGTAATAAATCTGTCTACTTACCACATCATGCAGTATGTAGAGAAGACAAAGAGACTACTCAAACTCGCGTTGTGTTTGATCCATCATGTAAAGGCACTAATAATATCTCATTAAACGAAAAACTTCTGATTGGACCAGTATTACAAGATGACTTGAGAAACATACTTTTAAGATGGAGATTACACGCCATTTGTTTTCTATCAGACATTCATAAAATGTATAGAATGGTGTTGGTGGCCAAAGAACATACCGATTTTAAATGAATCGTATGGAGAAGTCAACCATCAGACGAAATTCTAGACTATCGACTACTAACCGTCACCTTTGGCATGGCACCCGCTCCGTATCTAGCCATACGATCATTGATGCAACTTGGGAAAGATGAAGAACAAAATTATCCTATTGCTGCAAAAATAATACAAGAGGATTTTTATGTAGACGATCTTATGACTGGCTGCGATACTTTAGAAGATGCTTTAGAAGCTTATAAACAACTAAAGGGAATAATGCAGAGAGGTGGTTTCGAACTGAAAAAGTGGTCCTCAAATAATATTGATTTTATGAAACACCTGGAACCAAGTGAGAGATCTTCTAAAGCCCATATAGATCTACGAGTTGACGGTACTATTAAAGCTCTAGGAATAGCATGGGATCTAAATACTGACGAATTTTTATATAATTTAAAGTTGCCACCAGTTCCGTCAAATGTTACAAAAAGAAGTATATTATCTGACATTCAAAAGTTATTTGATCCACTTGGCTGGTTATCTCCTACTATCGTACTGGCAAAAATGATAATTCAGAAATTATGACAAGAGAAGGTTAGTTGGAATGATATAATCACTTCGAAGTTGGCAGAAGAATGGTTGGACTTACGTTCAGATCTTGTAAATGTCAATAACATTCGAATTCCTCGATGGTTACATACTTATAGTAGTCGCCCAAAAGCTATACAGATCCACGGTTTTAGTGATGCCTCACTACGAGCATATGCTGCAGTAGCATACATAAGAGTAGAACATTCAGATGGAACTAAAACAGTGCAACTAATTGCAGCAAGAACTAAAGTGGCACCACTAAAGACTATTTCTCTGGCACGACTTGAATTATGTGGAGCTTTGCTACTGTCTCAATTATTAGCACAAATCAAGCAGGCAATGAGATTACAATCGTCTCAAATATATGCATGGACTGACTCGACTATAGTCCTGGCATGGTTGTTAGGCGAACCTAACTAATGGAAGACTTTTGTCGCAAACAGGGTCGTTCAAATCAACGATAATGTTAATAGCAACCAATGGTTTCACGTAGAATCACAATACAATCCAGCCGATGCAGCTTCAAGAGGTATATTGTTGAGAGACCTAAAATCAGATGATATGTGGTGGAATGGACCCAAATGGCTACATGAAAACTGTATTGAAGGGAAGAAACCAAATAATATACACACAGAAATAGAAAGAAAACAAGACAAAATTGTATCTACATATCTAAACATAAATAATCAAAATGAGGATGGTAATAAAATAACAAAACAATTTAAAAATTTCGATAACTTAAACCAGCTTTTGAAATCAATATCATATTGCATTCGATTCATTAATCATAAAAAAATAAAATATGATTGCGATAAAAAATTTACACCAGACGAAATTAATAACTCATTAAATAAATGCATTCGTTTAGTACAAAGAGAAGAATTTATAGAAGAGATAGAATCATTACGTAGTAAAAGACAAGTTAAAAAACAAAGTAGCTTAAAATGCCTCAACCCAATTTTGGACGAAAATAATATACTCAGGGTGGGCGGAAGATTGAGAAATGCCAATATAAAACAGGACAGCAAGCATCCTATAATATTAGGAAATAAGAATAATCTAATACCTCTCATTGTTGCCGATGCACACATAAAGACTTTATATGGAGGAGTTCAACTAATGATGTGTTATTTGAGATCAAGATATTGGATAATTAAAGTTAAATTCTTAATTAAATCACATATTCGTAAATGTATAGTATGTGCCAGACATAATGCTAAGGCAAGAAGTCAGTTAATGGGAGATTTGCCGAAAGAAAGAGTGACTCCATCACGACCGTTCTTGCACAGCGGCGTTGATTTTGCAGGTCCAATACAAGTGCTATGGGCAAGACGTAGAGGTGCTAAAACAAATAAGGCATATATTGCTATATTTATATGCATGGCAACGAAAGCTATACACCTTGAATTAGTGGGAGACTTAACATCAGAGGCATTTATAGGCGCATTCCGAAGATTTACTGCACGAAGAGGTCAATGCTTGCATTTGTGGAGTGATCAGGGCAGAAATTTTATAGGTGCAAATAAGGAACTGCAAGAAGCATGGAAAGAGGCTAATTTAGAATTTACAGAGACAATTGCAGAAACTCTATCATTGGAAGGCACTCAGTGGCATTTTATACCGGCATACAGTCCCAATTTTGGAGGCCTCTGGGAGGCAGGGGTAAAATCCATTAAATATCATTTGAAGAGAATTCTTAATTCAAACTTAACATTTGAGGAGTTGACTACCTTACTTTGTCAGATTGAAGCGTGTCTCAATTCTCGCCCGTTAAGTCCAATAGATGACACTGACATAGATAACGTTAATCCACTTACTCCTGGACACTTTTTAATAGGAGAAGCACCTGTGATTGTACCTAGTCCAAGCTATATTAATGTAAAAGTTACCAACTTATCTAGATGGCAACACCTGCAAAAAATGTTAAACAATTTCTGGAGTAAATGGCAACAGGAATATCTGTCACGGCTTCAAACACGACCTAAATGGATTAAAAATCAACCAGAATTTGAAAAGGGCCAAATTGTGTTAATAAAAACTGATAATTTACCTCCGGGTAAATGGGCTCTGGGTCGTGTAACAGACAAACATCCCGGTCCAGACGGACTCACCAGAGTATACAGTGTTAAAAGCGGAGATACTATTGTGAAAAGACCTATAACGAAACTGTGTTATTTACCTATAGAAGATGCTGATTAATTGATTTTATGTACTTCATACAACTGTTTAGTGTTTAGTGTTATACTTGCTTTATATTCATTTGTAATATTTTTTGTAATTTAAAAGGACTGAGACGTCCTTTTGGTGGGCGGTATGTTCACTCAGTCGCTCAATCGTTCGAGTTCGTTTAGTTAAATCAGTCGCAAATAAAGCTTCTTAAAGACAACACGTAATTTTACTAGTGAACCAACGCAAATACATACAGTCCAATATTCAACCTTAAACAATCCTACAAATTGAAATATAAATTCCCCCGACTATTTGGTTGCCGTTACTTTTACCCTGTTGGGGTTTTTTTAATTATTTTACCCTTTTTCAATGACATTTTAACCGTCATATGGATTTCAATTTTTTAATTTTGCTTATTATTTTAGTTACAACGTTCTTAAAATACAGCGCGTTTATAAACTTCAACTGCAGTTGTCCATATAATTATACTTTGATTCTAGCAGAATGAGCGACGATGTAGGCGAAGCGACATGGCGCCGCGCGACAGCCGCATGTGCGCAACAACAGCGCTTATCTTATCTAAAACAATCAGTTATCAAAAATCTGACGTATCTTTACGCCGTTGATGAATTCCTAAAATATATAAATTTTAAGACGTGTTACGCGAGATAACGAATATGGGTAAGGAGTGAAAAAGATAAGCAGACTCGGGCGACCGCTGCCGGCGCGTTATCGCGCTGCGGCACTGCGGCGCTGCAGCGCTGCGGCTCTGCGACTCTGCGGCTCGCGCCTCACGATCAATCACGCGAACTAATTTATCACCGCTGTTCACGTCAAAGGAAATTCGACCGACCGCTGATATACACTGCCGATGATAAACAACTACGACCTGGGACGACGGACGTCCCCGAACTCTCCGGTGACTCTCAGAAATCCGGCCGCGACAGCACGAAGCGAGCGAGTAGAACTACACAATATAACGGCCATTACAACCGAATGCTTAACGAACGCTTTAAGTGCGCACCTTTATTGAGATGCACCTTCATTAAGATGAACGAGTGCACTTCTGACCGGTCACAAAAAATATTCCAAAAAGTGGTAGTTAAGTTGAAAAGTTATTTAATTACAGTAACGAGGAACCCGGAGCCGTTGCACGTCTTTACTCCGCTCTTGGCGATATCTTCTAGAGTTAAATTTATTTGCAAATTAGGTATACCAGCATAAATGCCTGAAAGTTTTTGAAGAAATGAAAATTTATTAAAGCATAGATGAGTGAAATCTAGTCATCGGCATTCGGCCAGCGCGGTAATATAAAAAAGTCGTTTAAAATACCTATCCTACACAAATAGGCTTTTTTCAACAGAGTTCCGACGAACTATTGGAGCTTCTACGCAATGGTTAATCCTGCGAAATGTTATTTACGTCAAGACTTTAATTATTATCTCTCCAACCATTTACCTTTTCTTATCTTTTCTTATAATATATTATAATCCCGATA
>DWNE01008944.1:0-11213 GCA_018249875.1 Cecropterus toxeus | reverse complement strand
ATAAAGTAACATCAACACCTTTTCTTTGTGTCGAGGGGAAAACCTTCAAAAGGTATCCGACGCTGTGGGAGCAACGCCGGGTTATGTGGGATTCTTACTACAATAAAAATCCCTCGGTGGCTGTCCTCGGCGCTGCGTTGAGGATTCCGGGATCTCCACAGGAACACAGCCGGAGTCCTCTGAGCGCGATGCCTCTTTCGGGCTCTTACCGAAGCAGAATTTACGCTCACCGTGCCTTCGGGTGTTACGACGGCAAGCGACCACACATGCCGTTGTTCTTCCCGGGGTCGTTTAGCTGGACGGCTCGAGCTCCCTCTCTTGTCGCCCACAACCCCGGAAGCCCCCTTTTAGTTGCCTCTTACGAAACATCAACACCTATTGCGAACTTCAACGTGGATGCCGTACGTAGTGACTATTTTCATAAGCCAAATATTAAAGGAGGCCTATATCCAGCGATGGACCTTAAGTATATATCTGAATCTGATTTGATCGGTCTGAAATTCGCTATACTTATGTATTTTAATGCGGTCATCAAGCTTAACATGCTTAAAATACGCATAAATTATACTTTCAAGGTCAAATCATGAATTATGTTTTTCGCATTTATTGCGATAAATCTAGGTTTTAAAACAAGTAGGTGAAGTACCCGCGGTTCGTTACGTGCCAAAAGATTTAGGTTCTACAGGCTAACCGTTGGAGGTTCATGAAAAGTGATAAGGACCTTCCGGATAGACAATCAAATGTTAACCTCGTATATGCTATCAAAAGTTTGCTATTTTTTAGGGTTCTCTTTTTATTTAAAGTGGAAATATAAAAGTAATTTCGTCACTAAAATAGCCATTATCTTTAAATGGCAAAAAATATCGAAATCGAAACTAACCTATAGAAAGACCTGTTAAATCAGCTACGTCTATGTAAAGTTTCATGTAAATCGGACCAGTGGTGCTTGCACCATGGACACACAGACATACACAAATACTTTTTATATATAATGCATAGATATACTCCGTGCCGACTTGAGATAAAATTTTGTTCATCCTAGTTACGTATTAAATATTTGAAAAGCTCTAGAAAGACGAAAATACTAAGAGATTAAGTATTTTTAATAGAAACAGTGAGAACCATGACACAAGGAATGCGTTATGGCATTGACAAAAAATGGCAGGAACAGAAAAAAGACATAGGCAAAGACGATTGGAAGAGGGATAAAACTTAAGATATAGCAAGTTATTTATATGCTGTTGTATTTACTTCCACTACGAAGAACATTCGGAGGAAGAACCGAATTTTAATTCTGAACTCAGTTTGCCAGTTCTCGGCTTTGAAACATATTCATAATGAATTAGAAAGACTCATTCAAGCTTAACTTGTCATAGTTTTAGATCGATTCCAGTTAATCCTAAGAGACTCCGTTAACTTGCGGTCGTAGAAACGCGTTGGTCGTAGAAACGGTTTGAGCAACGCTGATTTCCCTATTAACAAATTTTCAATTCAGCGAATTCGTACTCTGATAAGAAAATCCAGGTGAGAAGCAATTAAACCTGACTTTCAGACCAATGCGCTTAACGTGGTTACGTAGTTAAAGGTCGTAGAAATCCCTGTGATTCGATCCCGGATGCTCAACCGCCACACCTATTTCTTTTCAATAACAGCAGTGCTATGCTGTGTTCTGATATGAAAGGTGTGGTAAGGAAGACTTACTTATCCGAGGCGTTCCAACTTAGACCTCAGGGGTAGCAACGTATCTGCAGCTAAACTCAGATAACTGACTTTATCTGGGATTGACAGCAGATGTCCATGGGTTGCAATGTCTACTTCTTTTTTATAAATATGAAATAGGAAGCGAGCAAGCAGCCCACCTGATGGTAAGTAGTTACTGCCGCCCATGGACATTTGTAAACAACTTCGTATAGAACAGGGGTTCTATATGAAATCACAGATGTGTTGCTACTCCCGAGGACTGAGATGGTCGCCTCATATAAAAGTGAGCCGGCCACCACACCCTTCCACCTCACGCAAGAACTGTTTCACGCTAGATATAGGTGTGGCGGTGGTACTTCCCGGTTCGAACTACATTGGATCTATCACCTGGCGAACTACCATTAGGTGGACATGCAGTCCACCTCGTTTGCTACTTCTGTGTTATAAAAACGTCACAGTTCATTGAGATGGAAAACCGGAATAGATGTAAGAAGCATTTGCCAATTATTGTTTTATTCTATAGAAAAAAGCTTCTCGCAGTGTCAAAACTGGGGAGTGCTTTAAAGATTATCAATGAAACTGCTGAAACAGCTGTCAAATTATTGCAGGTCTTATCGCGGCCAAAGAAAACCAAAAACAGTTTTCGTTGCACATTGAAATCTTTATATGGATTTAAAAAAAACGGACAAGTGCGAGTTGAACTTGTTCGCAAAGAGGTCCATTATCTATAAAAACGGCATAAAAGTCAAGTTTGTTGTATTAAAGCCCCCACCCCACCCTTGAATATTTACATAATTCTGTTTTTAGTATTTGTTGTTATAGCGGCAACAGAAATACATCATCTAAGAAAATTTCACCTTTCAAGCCAAGACGGTAAATTTATAAGTATGTTTGATATATGTATATCGTCTCATTAGTAAAAAGAGCCACATTATTTTGGAATTAATCTCATATTTTTGCTTCGACAGGTACATTTATTTGATTGAAGTACATTTTCATGACATTATTTTGATGTTACTTGATTATGCTGCATGTTAATGTCAGATATTTTCTTTCTGATTTCATGCAGACAAATATTATTTAACCCTTTCTTACGAAATATATTTTTACTGACATGCCCATAGCCTTATGTACTTATAGAATACGCCAGCGGGAAAAGTTAGGGACACTAACATGTAGGTATTATTTAACGTACAATTTATAACGCAATCAAATAACAATATGCTAGTATGCTAATTGATGTTTATAATTCGTATTTCCTTTCATTAGTTTTGTTTGTTTATTTACAATAGTCACACAACTCCTAATTATTATTATACTTATAGAAGTACAAGCACAGTATGGATAACATACAGTAGTCCGACTCAGGCGTGTCCTTGAAATTTATACCTACCGTTGAACAGGGCGCAAGGGTTGGCACCAACCAAAAATGAAATTATTACTTACTAGCTGAAGTACTCACCAACCGTTGGATGACCATGTAATAGGGATGAGGTTATCATAAATGCCATCGAAAGTTTGCTATTATTTAACTTTGGCTTTTTATTTAAAATGGAAAATGAAAGTCTAAACCAAAGGGTGTAGTGATATCACTAAAATAGTCGAAATCAAAATTAGCCTATAGACTGACCAGTTAAATAAGCTACATCAGTGCAAAATTTCATGTAAATCGGACCAGTGGTTCTTGCGCAATTGAGTAATTTGAGTATAGGATTTTATTACTTTAAAAGAAAAAATATATAAATGTATTCATTATCCATTTCATAAACTCATTATAAAACCTTATAAATTTGTTACAGAAAACAAATGCATCTATTGCAACTTGATTTGATTTTTTTTTATGTCTTTGGCACATATATGCTCAGCCAACGACAAGTTAAAACGGGGAAACGTAAGGATTAAACAATACCGGATGGAATTTAGAAAAGATATGGATCAGGAAAGTAGTAAGGTTTTAACATATAATTGAATATACTACATACGGATAAAATGTAAAGATGGATGTTAAATTTTAATATCATTTTTCATAATAAATAATGAAAGAATTTTATACACATCAGGATCGAGGGAAGAAAGTAAATAGGATATACAGATAGGAAATGATATATTTTTAAGAGCAAATAAAAGGTAAAGGGCGGATCGATCGTACAAAGAACAGGAAAAAAATATATGATTTAGGTCATGAGTTCCTTTTTGACAACTGCATTCAGAAGTTTCCACAATTCCCAATTTAAAAAGATGATTTTTAGTACATGTGTGACCCAGGCGCATACGTATAAGCATAGATGTAACACATTTATCAAGCCTTTGTTTATAAAACCAAGGCTTAACAGGGATTGTTGGTTGTATCTGAGAATAATATTTGCCTTTCTTTTGTGAACTTATTACCCAATAATTATTCCAAGAATCGAACAAATATTTTTTGGAAAGGGATGTTAAATCCTGCGGGTAATTTTTA
This sequence comes from Cecropterus toxeus, assembly GCA_018249875.1. Lineage (NCBI taxonomy): Eukaryota > Metazoa > Arthropoda > Insecta > Lepidoptera > Hesperiidae > Cecropterus > Cecropterus toxeus. The sequence continues at coordinate 7,054 of DWNE01008944.1, read as the reverse complement.
TAAGGAAAAATATCACCACACTCCACTGCATCATTTGCCAATCTATGTGCTTTTTCATTTCCCATAATGCCGCAGTGGCTTGGTAACCAAACAAAAATTACATCTAATTCTTTTGTGAGGCATTCGTGAAGTTGACTTTTAATATCAAAGATTATTTTTAATTGGGATTTAAGATGAAATGGAAATTTAGAAATAGCCTGAAGGGCACTCTGGGAATCACTAAATACTAAGGTTTTTTTAAGTTTCATTAATAATATGTATTCAACTGCTTTAAAAATGCCATAGCATTCGCCTGTAAATACAGAAGTCTCAGGTGGAAGTTTGATTTTTTGAACGATATTGTATTGTGAATGATATAATCCTACACCCACACAACCAGTATTTGAATGTTTAGATGCATCACAGTAAATATTATGCCAACCTTGCCAATTATCATTTATAATCGAATTAAATTTTACATTACAGTTAACATCATTTTTTGAAATAGAAAAATCATTAATTTTAGGAGACACTAATAGAGATTCATAACTGTTGTTAAACAGAGGTAACATATTGCTGGCAGAAATAGAAGCTTCAATAAAATTAAACTTCTCATAGCTTTTGAGAAGACAAGGTAGGGATTTATGAGTCCAATAAGATGAACTCTTTACACTATATACTTGTGAGATTTTTGTCCTATGAATTTTTTAACTTTAATTTTTAATTTCATCTCTTCGCTGTCTTGCAGGAACATTAAAGAAAGGAACGCCCCAGCCGAATAAGTGAGAATAAAAACTTCCTGGGTGTGGTACACGACAGTGATATAATCGCAAATTATTTTACGTATATAATTTCTCATATCGATAATGTTGTGTTCGAACATAACGGGATATGTGAACGTCACTATATTGTAATCTTTATTGAGATTTGACAAGAATTTTAATTCTGGAGAGCTTCTCACAAAGAACCCGCCCGATATATAAATCACGACCGGCGTGTTAGGTTTGGCTGTGGTTTCGTTAAATTTAAAAATTTTATACTTTTTTTCATATTCTATAACTTTTAAATTTGAAAAAACCTCTTCCTCCTCATTGTTTAAATCGTATTTATTGAATTTGAGTATTACATTTACTATAATTTGAGGTTTTATTAATATTGCATACAACAAGAATAATAGTATTGAAAAAATCACAAGTTTCACTGTACCCAAAATCATGTTAAAATTTGCATACAATAAACTGTTTGAATCATCAAAAATAAAGTGTGCAGCTAAAACGTTCAATAGTCCGTGTAATAATCGAATAGAAAATAACAGTAAATATTGTAAATATCATAAAATTAAGTTAAGTGAATATTGTAAGTTTTATCATTTTTATGATAATTTCAAGTATGATGAAGATGACGAAGTTGTAAAAAATGCTATTTTAGCTGAAATAAATATGCGAAAAGTTTTTTGCGATAGGTTCGGCGTTAGCGAAGATTTAAATCATATGAAATGGTTAAAACATTTGAATAATGTTTTGTACCAATTACAAATCAAAACGCAAACACATTATATTATATACAATGAATTTGAAGTCAAAGAACTTGTAAATAAATATGATCTTTTTATATTAATATTCTCAATTAATGACACTGAACAAATTGACAATTGGTATGAAGATTATCTTATTAGTGATGATTTTAAGAATTTGAAATATAATATTAATTTAACATATTTTAACACGTATTTGTATGTCAGTAATATTTCAAGAAAAAATAGTATATAATTTGTGTAATGTAATAAGAATGTAATATAAAATTTATTATAAATGTAAAATTATTTTTTTATTGTTTAACACAATAATTTCAAGATTGTTTTATTCGGAAATTAAATTTTTAAAGTAATTAAATTTTTTAAAGTATGGGTTATTTTTTAAATTTTAAAACCAAACCTATAACTTCTCTGATAGCTCGAGATTACTTTGAACATTTGAACGAATCGAGCATTTATAGAAATGTTTATATACACACCTTCGTTTTGGAGTTGACTAGAAAACATTACAAATCTTTGTTGTGTCATTTTAAAAAACAAAAACAATTTGTAATATACAAAAGGGACATAAAACCTAACAGTATAATTTACGCTAAAAACTTTACTAAGCAAATTAACAACTTTAAAACTAAGCAATGTGTCCAATCATCGAATATAAATGATGATAATAATGACGACGGCGATAACAATAACGACATTTTAACACAAAGTCGAAAAGATAAGTACCAATATAAAGAGAATGTCGTCGATGAAGTTGTTAAACTTCAAAGTAAAGATCGAGAAACTCAAAAAAAAGACGAAACCAAAGACAATAAAAAAGATAAAGACGACGACGACGATGATGATAATTTAAAATCTAACGAAAAAAGTGAACACTCTTTGGATGATAATATAAGTGATTCTTTGTTGTTCAATCATGATTACTACAAATTTCACAATTATGTAAAACAATTGGATTCAGAGGAAAAAAATGATGAGGATTTTATTATAAATGATGCTTACATAGAAAATGAATTTTTCATTGAAGATGAAATTTTACCACATAACCTACCGGATGAATTTGAAAAAAATAATTATGATAAATCTATACAAGGAGACGGAGGTGGAGTTGATGTATCTGGATATGAAAAAAATCAAAACGATAACGACGACAAAGACAACGATGAAAACGACCGACATTATTATAAAAATAAAAGCATTCAATCAAACGACGAGAAAATTAGTTCCAAATCAAACGACGAGAAAATTAGTTCCAATTTAGATATAGACATTGATCACGATCATGAGAGTGTTGGTACTTTTGAACCTCTAATGATTTGCATGTTGAATGGAATGTCCGAGGATTACGAAGATTTTAGACCGTACGTTTCTGTGGTTTATAATTTTGACAGCACCGCCAGTGAATTGTACACTGCTCCTATTTTAGGTGAAGATAATAAATGTAAATATTTTCGAGATTACGGAAGTCGTATGAGTTTGATTAAAGATAATTTTGAAAATGCTGAATACTACAAGAAATTGGCTGCGACTGGTTTTTGGAAACATGCCGAGGATAACTCGGGCACATTTATGATTGGAGTGAAACAATTTTTTAAAGAAAATGAAATTGTTGTAAAATATTTTGTATCGTTCATGTCTATATCGATGGAACGAGAAATTTATGATTTTAAGCATTTAAAATCTTTTTTAGAATCGAACAATTGTAAAGTAGAAAAAGAGGAAATCGAAAGCTACATTTACCCACCCATGTATGTTACTATTTAATCAACCCATGTATGTTACTATTCAATCAAATAGTTTATGATTTTAAACATTTAAAATATTTTATATAATAATTTTAAAGTAAAAAAAAGAAGAAATTGAAAATCTCTTATATTTACGTTACTATTTAATTAATTACAATGTTGCCTAAACTAAAACTTCATCAAGAGCTTGGTTTAAATAATGATATTTATAATAAAAATAAAATAAAAAATATTTTGAATGATAATAATTGTGTTTTCATGAAATTTACAAATTATTCTAATTTTTGTTTTAAATGCAAATCATATTCTTATACAAAGTTATTTTGTCATAGATGTAAACATCCATTGTATGTCAATTTAAATATTTATTGATGTGTACAAACTGGATGAATTGTACATCTACGATTGTATTTGGCTAATGTTTTTTTACAATTCTTACAAAAATTACATTTTTTGCAAACTCGCACGATAGTAGAAATTTTATCGTCATTTTTGTCATTACCGATATCAAAATTGAAATGTTCCAAAGTAATTTTATTGAAGTCTATAGCGAAGTCACATTTTAAGTTTATACAGAAATTATAATTTTTGATGTAAAAAATACCCCCATTGCAATTTGGACATGTTTCTTGTTTTTTTTCAACTTCTAAAATTGGAATTTTCTCTGTTATGAAATTAACGTTATCATCAACACTCGTAGAAAAGCAATTCAAGAGTTCCATGTTAATGTAACGTTGTTTTAAAAGTTTATCAAACGAACCCAACACTCTTTCAACGACGCATATGTTTATTTGAACTTTTTTATAAAAAATCAAAAGATCGTCTTTCTTCTCATTTTCTTCCACTAACAAGTAATGTGAGAACGCGTACAATAATTTTGATTTAATCATTTTCGCCAAAGTCTCTTCGCTGATCATTTTTTCACCGAATTTATATAAAGCGCTTCGATACCATTTCGCTCGACTACAATACAACCACGAAGCTAACGACGTTGGTAGAACAAAATTGAAAATTTCTGGTAATTTTGATTCAGATTTAATAATATAATCATCTTTAACAATTTCCATTGAAATTTTTATTATATTATAAATATAAACGTTTTAAAGTTTTAAAACTAATATTTTTAATATGAATACAAATATGAAATCAACGGACACTCACGATTCGTATTATGTGAATTTTTTAGCGAATAAATTCGGACCTTGTTGCGTGGCTCTATATTCAGCTTTCAGTGCGTTCATTGGTATCATTTCTGTGATAGTTATAATGATATCGTGTATGTATTATAACTCTTTTAAAAATAATCGTAAAAATAACATTAAAGATATAATAGATGCGTCTAAAGAAATAGCAGTTGTTCCGTTTATAAAATCAGTGAAATGACTATACATTTATATTTCTACGATTCCAATTGATCACCCATGTCCGGCGATGCTCCAGATTTCACAATTTACACTACGACCGTGTTAAAAGTAGATAATACAAATTTAGGTTTAGTTATTTTATACAAAAGTTTATTAGACACAATTATAGGTGTGATCGCTTTTGATAATATATGGAGTTGTAAAATGCGAATTGATTTCAATTATACTTTAGCTAAAACTTTGAATTTTCTCAATTTAAACGAAAATAAAGAACATATATACGTCCATTTACCGACGAGCAACAATAAGTATTTAACAAGTAGCAATAGATACAATTATAATACATATATGAATCAATTTAAAACTAAAATTCAAAATTTAACATTCGTTTAGTCTTTTTTTTCATTAAAGCAACATGAGCGTCAATTATCCTTTTGAGGAGAGCGAACATCGAAGATTATTTTTAGATAAAGAGTTGATAGCTAAAACTACACCTAAATTTAATTTTATAAATGTAAATGATTATATTCAGTTTTACTCAAATGAACCATCGTCGATTTTATCACAAACCTTTACTAGTATAAAAGTAATGTTAACCAAATTTGAAAATTTCATTATAAATTATCAACAAATATTAGACACTATATTCAACAGTGCCATTGCTTCGTTCAACGGTAATGTGAATGATGAAATTGAATTGGAAAAACGAATAAGAAAGAAACAAAAATATGATAAATTGAAAAAATATTCAAATAAAATAAAAAACTTTTAAATTCTGAATTGAAAAATGCTAATGAATGAAATAATTTTGATAAAATTCAATCTCCGTGCGCCGTGTGTCCTATAACTGGAATCAATACCGGTGGAGAAATTGTCGAATATAAAGGTAACGTTCAATGTATCACGAACGATCCAAACTTTGGTGTGCCCATAAGAAGAGACAAGAAATGGAGATTGTTGAAGGGCAACGAAGGTCCAGACGCAATATTGGCCATAAGAAATTTCAAAGTTGTCGTTTTTGGATACAATAAAGATTCCACTTATCCAACTCTCGGCGTATACTTTGAACGACACCAAAACGAACAGATATTTGATTACGCTCCGCAATTGAAGACAGATGGTGAATTTAAAAATTATAGACTTTTGATGATCGAACCGTGGAATCAAACAAAATTCCCTGGAAACTTTAATCTTCCTTTGATGGAAATAGCGCCCAACATTCAATTGGTAACTTCAAATTTCACATATCACAATTACTTTCAAAATCCAGCAAAAACTACTGTAGATAGCAGTACGTGGTCAAATAATAATATTTACATGAACCCAACGACACAACACAATATGTTGGTTTATGATAAAGAAATTCTACCGGGTAAGTTTGCTTGGAAGAGAGAATCTTGGGAAATTGCACAATTAGAAATGAAACCTATGATTAAATTTAAATCTATAAACAATTTACAAATAGCCGTACACAACGCAGGTCTCTTGGGTTTGAACATTGAATCGAAAATTTTCAAATTTGCATATATGTTGTATGATATTGCAAAAAAAACATTATGCATATAGCACTGTTGAAGATTTCATAAAAATGAGCGAGTTTTTAATATCAAAAGGCAATTGAAATTTTAATAACTATTTTTATTTTATATTTTTTTTATTACAATTTTTTATAAAGTATTAAAATGGATGATTCTAACAATTTGATTATATTGAACAATAAAATTGACAGTGTTCTGCCGAAATATAAAAACCGCAGTTCGTCGAGTTTCACTGTATTCGCTGCTGAAAATTTAACTATACCACCCAATGGTAAAATGTGCACGTCTTTAGGTTTCCAAATAACGAAACCCGAACGTGTAACTTTCTATTATGTATGTAAAAAATTTCCTTTTTTAAGAATAACACAACACGAATTGGCTTCAGAACAAGACACCGTACTCACTATCGAAAATCTACACGAAACCATAGAATATAATGTGAAAAAAAATGACGAGCTGGCTGACGTTTATATTTTGGAGTCGTCCAATGAAGGTTTCGTTTTGTGGTACATTTACGATATAGATGAATACAAAATGATAACTTACGATGTCGAAAGATATGAAAAAAATTTCAATCATTACAAAAGAATAAGAATTTTATAATACTTTTTTAAGATATGAAAAATTTTAATCATTACAAAAAATAAGAATTTTATAATACTTCTTTTCTTTGAATTTTCAAAAGTCTCTGATTGGCCAAATGACACATTAACAATTCAAACTTCACTGACATGTTGGGTATATAATTTCTCACATAGCATAAATTATCGTTTTTGTCCCATATTAAATTGGACGTGTTCATATCGCTTTTTAGATTTTTTAAAGCTTTGATTGTATTAAATTTATGTGAATTTTTAATTTTAGAAAAAACTATAAGAGATTTTTCAAAAAAAC
>DWNE01008943.1:0-11214 GCA_018249875.1 Cecropterus toxeus | reverse complement strand
TCATATTTCTGTCTGGCCGGGAATCGAACCCGGGACCCATTGCGCGTCAGACCGGTATGGTGACCGCTCCGCCACGCGAGTCGTCATTCTCGCAAACTTTCACATTACTAACATAAACAAGATATAGAAGGACCAAGTGGACCGATGACCTGAAGAAGACAGCGGGAAACCGTTTGATTCAGAAGGCACAGGAGTTGGAGTGGCGCCGTTTAGGGAAGGCCTATGTCCAGCAGATGACCTCAAAAGGCTGATGGAAGAATAGATGGAACACATAGATATTTGCTTTAGCGTATAGACTCTATATGTGGATTATAATTTTGGTTAAAATATAATCATACATAGAAATAAATTTAAACTGTAATTTATGGTTTATAGGTAGACACTTGTGTATTTGCTAATCTCTAATCAGTGTTGTTATCCTCAGGCCGGTTTTGGTTTCCGTTTACACTATCATATCATATTCTGTTTCCAAATAACTAATGCTTAAATAAAATGTAACAATATAGCATTTATATTATTACGTTAATTTGTAATATTTCTTAGTATTTTTTTATATTTAAAACAAAATAGAATTTTATGGGTGGTGATACACACACAAAGATGAATACACATACACCGATATCCAGATATCTGGCCAAGAATCAAACCCGGATCCCACTGAATGTTAGAATGGCGTCATGACAGCTCCGTCACGCAGATCGTGGAATAAATCTTCTATACGGAGGAAAACAATAGATACGAGTATTATTACTATCAATTATACCTTATTTAATATTTAAAAAAGGTTTGCGAAGATGGCTCTTTATGGTGTGACGTAGGAACCAATACCGTCATATCTATTTCTGCGTAATAACAGTAGTGCCTAACATTGCTCTGTTCTGGTCTGAGACATGAAAGGAAGACATACTAATACAAGTCGTTCCAACTTAGTCCTCGAGGATAGAAAGCATCATGTAAGACTGTATATCAATTCCCGTACATCTCAGGAAAATTGGAGCGGCTGAAAATCAGCGCAACGTGGGATTGAGATCCTGGATCGCATATAAGCTGAGCCATTTGCTCTCAACTAGATAAGATATTTAACATTCAAAATGATTATTTCTTCATTTTGTGTAAATTTTTGAGGCAATAAACTACTATTATTATTATTATATCTTGTATCTGGAGTGGTAACAGATGTCCATGAGAGACCATGGTGACCACTTACCATTTATTTGCTAGTGAAAGTAATATAAAGAGAGTGCTAAATAATACTAACTTATTCCTAGTACCATTTTGCAAGATAACTAATGTGGACATTAAGGCCTCCTCGTAGGACTAATGATAATATAATTAATTGGATTGGGATTAATCGTAGTATATTTAATAATTTTATAAATTGTCTGATTTATTACAAATAGTACTTACTAGGTCAATATTTATTTACTTTAAACACACATTTAATTTTATTATTAATTACTTAAAACCATATTGTACTATGTTACGTATATACAAATTTATAAAATAAATAAAATTGACTTAAACGATATATTTAATTAGTTAAAGTCCACCACATTTCGCTATGGCTTACTTTGAAATTAATATAAATATTCTAATAGATAATAAATATATTTACTTGTTTAGTATAATAACACGAGAAGTTCATACCGTAACCGTGGGAACTTCTAAATAAAAAACATAAAAACACACTCGCAAAGGTATCCAAAGTCACTCTACTACCTACTACTTTTCACTTACTAGCTTCGGAGAGAGTAAGTTTTTAAATATAAATATGTGAAATATGATTATGAAGATTCAAACGTTCTTGCAGCCCATCTGATGATGAGTAATTTTGGCTAAAGACAACTAACTAACCTCGAATATCCCAGAAAACTCATATGAGTAATAATACCAAACTGTAATAAAACAGTGTTGCTGTCCGTGAAGACAACGTTGGAACTGAGGTATTCCCGGAGCGCTATGATATGGGATTCTTCAAGAAAGGTGCGAAAAGAGCTCTCTTTTAAAGCCGGCGATGCATTAGCGACTCCTCTGGTGTTGCAAATGTTCATAGGCGACGGTGACTGCTTTCCATCAGGAAGCGCGTCTGCCTTATCGTTAGGAACAGCTATAAAAAACTGTTTGTATTAGTTTTATTATGGGACTAAGTGTATGTGTATGAATTTCAGGTCGCTGGTTTGTCCGAAATTAGCAATTTATTTCTTGCAAGCTAGTGGCAATGGAGGCATGAAAATATACATAAATATCTCCGTCTTCCGTGCACAATATTTGGCGACCGGTCTGCCTATTACACTTCCACTTTACAGTGAGGTCCCGTGACCACCAAAAATAATATTTTCCGTTCAATCCTTGACGATAACCGAATGATACTGTCTGTATTCTGAGTGTAATGTCAGAATGTCAATATTTATGAATTTCACCATTTTATTTAATTCAGTATATCGGCCAGTCATAAATATTGAATACTAAGTAATAAACAAGCATGTTGTCTATCTGATACTAAACAAATTTACACGTGGACATATATAAATAAATCCGCGTAGAACAAATTATCTACCAGAGTCTGATCACAGAATCATTACCACTGCTAGAAATCGAGAGTCACTGTTTATGTGAGTAAGCTGGCTGCCTCGTATCTATAAATATTCACATCCTTGAAACCAGACCACATCAAGGCTAGTCATTAAAGAAATCAATTGAAGGTACTGTCACCACACATACTTCTAGCGTGAAGCAGATCTTAGGTTTCGGTGGAAGGATGTGGTTCCTCACTTTCATACGAAATTACTATCTTAGTTCTCCGGAGTGACAACGTATCTGTGATTGAGTACAGGGCTTTTAGCCCTGTCTTAGCTGTATACAAATATCCATTAGGGGCAGTGACCATTCGATGACCCGCGTGGCGGAACGGTCAACACGCCTATTTGACGCGCAGTGGGTTCCGGGAACGATCCCCGATCAGACAGACATCTGAATTTTGTATTTATATGTTCGTTCTGGGTCTGGATGTTCGTGTATTCTTAGTGTATATCCATGGTACTCACGATACAAGAGAAAATCCAAGTATGGCGCTTAAAGTTTAGAAAGCGATTAATTTTAATTTACCATAAGATGGACCGTATATTCAATTGCTTTTACAATGTCATACGAAACCATGAACAGTTTGCAACCTTTCTGTGTCCCTTTCATTCGATATAGGACGGTTTAAGTAGGTTTCAAGCAGAGGAGGGCTATTAAATTTCTCTTCAAAACTTGTACGAAAGTTACTGCGGCCGAGATTTCACTGCACTTTACTCAGATTTCTGTAAATACTAGACCAACGTGCGAATGAAAGTTCTGCGTCCATGTTTACACATTTATGCACATAAATCTATATTATGATGGCACATATAAAATTGTGGTTTTAGTATACTGGTCAGTTTGATTACAAATATCTGTTGTTTTATTAGGAATCATATTCAAATTAATATCAAACTTAGGCTTGTTTATTTGTGTTACAAGTATATTTTTTCGAACTATTTTATTCTTTGATATTGTTTGTTTACTACATGGAAGATTTCAACAACATACGAAAATCAAAATTTTTATTCTTTTATATCTCAACAGATTTTCATTTTTTTTGTGGATAGTTATTGTTGAGCTTTGGCGTTCATTAAAGAACATTAAGTTTGTGATTCTGAAAAAAATCTGCAATTATCCTAGCCGAAACTTATTCAGATGATATAATAATAAAAATAATGTTTTTATTACTCTGTCAAATAACATCCGTATAGCTAATCATATCTTTCGGAATGCAGAGCATCATTTAAAACAAATGTTATCTTTAGAACTCTACAACAAAAAATGAAAGTATTGCTTCGCGGTATTGATATCATTAACAAACGGCACCAATATACCGTAATGTTATATAACGATAACCTTACACCGTATCTTTAAGTGTATTTCAAGAAATAACACATCATTTATCTCTCTTCAGGTCAGCGCGCTAAGCCTGGAGTCAGCGACCGTAACCAATAAACGTAAGTAAACAATATAAATAAATGTACAAACAAAACTTATGACACCTTTTTTATAATATTTAAATACCAAGAGATTGTACAACGAGGTGGGTTCGACTGGAGAGGTACCACCGCCAAACCTATTTCTACCGTGAAGCAGTTCTTGGATTGTGGTGGATGTTATTGCCGGTTTAGTTTTATATGAGGCGACCATCTTAGTATACGGGAGTAGCAAGGCATCTGCGATTTACTTCAGTTAGGTTAAGTTAGGTTGGGACCCCTGTTCCGTATGAAGTTGACTACAGACCTTCATAGGCGGCAGTGACCACTAACTATCAGGCAAATCGCCTCGTTTGCTACTTCAATCAAGTTAAATAAAAAAATAAAGAAAAAATATATTAACAATAAAATAAATGAGCAAATAGGCCACAAGATAAGTGGTCATTAACACACATGGATAATTAAGTATAACAAACTGCTTCTAGAACAAGAGTTCTACCTGAAGTCAATGATGGATACGATGCCACTCCCGAGAACTAAGAGGTCTCCACATATTTTACGGCGAGAATAACAATAGGAGTGGAAATAACATAGTTGTCTAAAGATTTTGGATCTTCTTAGAGCGCGAAGTTATAAAGGGGATGTAACATAAATGTTTGACCTTTTCTAACACGATACCGTTACTTATTAATTCTCAAGTTAAGCTCCGTTTCTAGGAGTTTTAAGTACTCAATGTGCTCAATTTTCTCTTTTTTCTCACTGTGACCCGGCACACCTTTCCATCGTAAAACAAATCTTCGCGTCAGAAATAGTCATGGCCGCCGTGACTCCACAGCCCAAATGAACTACTGTTTCACTTAGTGTTTAGATCTCTAGTGTTTCAAGCTCGAACCAAAGTCACAAAATATACTAATTGCGTGAGTTTCAGAGATAAACTTATACGAACCTAGTGACATACGATAAGGAAACTACCATTTACCACTACTACCATCGAATATTAAAAACTTAACAAAGATACAGGAAATTTTATCAAATTCATACAAAGATTAAACTAAATGACTATTTACTATTTCCAGAAAAAAATATGGACATCATAACGTTCCCTGGCGAAAATGGGCATGACTCCGAAGAATCGATCCCAGTGAAACAGCAAATAAGTCCACTCAGCAATAAATTTGGCGACGATGACGTCCACGAATCCTGCAAAGGCCTGACGTATTGTACAGTAAGGCCTCCTAACTACCCCGAAAAAAAGTACAACGAGATGTTAAAGAAATATGTAAGTTAAAGTATTGTTTTTACTTATTTTATACTATTAATTCTATCGTCCAAAAGGTGTCAGGTTCGTACCCCCGGACAGATTTATTTTTACTCGACTGCATCAGAAGAAGTGTTTAGTTTTTCGGGCGTATGTCCATTTCTTTGGCACGCGATACAACCCAAACGGATTACGTCTGATACATCATCTTTAAGGGCCAATTTTTTTCATTATTACGACAATTTGGGTAGCAAATGAAAGCTAGTAAAATGACCATTACAAATAAAAATATTTTATAATACTGTTGCGATTACAACTGATACTTATATACGTAAGATAAAAACGTAAAGGCAATGAATCGTTTTTACAGTCGGTTTTTGTTTTAATATTTTTAACAATTTACTTGTTATATGGTAAAGTATTATAGTAGTAGTAGTAGTACTAGTAGTAGTAAAACGAGCATGCTGTACGATTGATTGTAAGTGCCCGTTGCTTAAGCACAAGTGTTTTGCCATTGCTAATGACTAAGACGGTCTCCTCATTGTAAGTCAACCGGCAAACTAGGCCGGAACTAAACTAAAAAATGCTTTGGTGGTGGTACCTATCCTTACTTATTTTACTTGTATCTATTTTCTATCTACCGCTTTTCAAACAAAAAATAATTATGTTCTATATCGGGTTTCTTTTGTAGTAGTGTATTAAAAGAAAACCTTTTTTAATTATGCATACTATTTCATGTGAAGAGGTCTCACTCAAGGATATTTTGAAACGGTTCCAAATACTACCATGTACATGGTATCATACATGGTTTTTCTTGAGAAATAAGTTTACACCTTCGCCGATGTAGTATTTACATCTACTTATCTACTAATCAAAGATACGTAATGCATTGTTAGTTACCTCCGAGACTAAGTGGTACGTCTTATATCACCTGTTTAATGATAGTAGCACACTTTAGACATCTATACCCAACGTTGAGGATATGGAAGTATATTGAAAAAAAAAACGCTTTTTGCACTCGTAACCCCACTAGGATTTTTCCTGTGTTTATATAATTCATGAACAAACAAAGATATACTAAGACCCCAGACCGCACCCAAAACAAGAACCTAAATCGTATATATATCTGCCTGGCTGGAGATGCCTAGATGGAGCCGGAACACATTGCGTGTGAGACCAGCAACCGGCTCGGTTGATTTTCCTTCCGAAATGACGAACAAACATCGCAACTGTGATATTACAGCGGTTTTTACGTCAGCAAATATTAAGCGACTTGCATGCCATTCACGTATGCCCTTTTAAAATACCTGTTTCTCCATATACGAAAATAGTTTATATTTTAAAATGTGCCTACGTAAAATACCAGTGTATCGCAACATAGTCGCTTGACGGCAACAGAACTTCGTTGGTATGAGAATTATATGACACTATAAAATATGTATTCTAGTGGGATGCAATCGAATTCCGCGGCGGTTGGTTTTTAAAATAGAAAACGTTATTTCAGAATTATATGATAGCCCAATTAGTTAGGAAATTATCTGAAGTTCTGGTTTAGGATGTCAATTCTCATTTAAGTAGTCGGCTTATTCTGAAAAATTAGCACCTACTGTCTAAACTTCCAAAGCTTTGTAAGGTATAACAGTCCGATTACTTCCAGAATTCATCTCGATCAAACAAAGAGAGATCGATTCTTTTCAATGATTCAATCTCCAAAATTGATTGAAAAACTGTAATTAATTTCAAAGTCCACCAATTGAGAAAACTTCTGCAATTTAAACAAAGGAAACCAGCTTGTTTCTATGGAGTTACATATAAGAGAATTTAGAAGTAGTTAATAATTAAGTATGTTATGAATACCTAATACCAGGTGGTAGAATTAATGTAGTTCGACCGGGGAAGTAGCACTGCCACACTTATTTCTAGCGTGAAGCAGTTCTTGCATTTCGGTGGAAGGTTGTGGTTGCCGGCTCACTTATATATAAGGCGACCATCTTATTCCTTAGGAATAGCAACGCATCTGTGATCGACAAATAGAACCCCTGTTCTATATGAAGTTCCTTACAGATGTCCATGGGCAGCAGTAACCACTTACCATCGGGTGGACTGCATGCTACTTCATTCTTATAAAAATAAAAAAAAATATACCTAATGTGATTAACGTAAAAGGTATACTATATACTAATATTATAAATATACTAAAAAGATTGTTCCGTAATAAACGTGTGTGAAACTGTGTGGCACAGTTTATTTTAAGGGACGGCACAGTTGCCTTTCCCGTAATATATTACGCGTATTTTTAGTAGAAAAGATCTCAAATCTCAACTTGCAAGCGGAACATTTAAGGTGCGGCAGAATATATACATTTAGACACCTTTTTTCTTAGTGGTCAAATTGCAGCGTCATAGATGTTGTTTTTTTATGTATAGATAGAAAATATTCATGCAATGTACGAGAATTATGACAATGAACATTTATTTCCGTATAGTTGGAGACACGTAGAGTTCGCCGAGATACAAATATTACCAAGGCGGCGATTGATGCCAAAAATAATTCAAACGAAGCCCACCAACCACAAAACGAACCGGTCGGTAGACAACTCTGGTGCCATCATCTACATTCCGTAGAAAGGCACATTTCGTTACTGGTGTCATTTATGAGAAATTCACTAAAAATATTAAACCTGTAGTTTGAACCGGAATTCGAGAAAAATAATTGAAACAAAAGATTCAAAATGTTATAATTATCATTTTACAAATTTTATTTTTTAATATTGTCTTCCATAATGAGAATGCTGAAAACATTGTGCAATATTTTAATTTGTGTATTTAAAAAAATATAAGTCAATTTGTTTACAGCAATCTACGTTGCTGAGGGATTTTTAAAGGACAACGCCCTTTTTTACATTTTTGATCTCGAATTCCATTTTGGACTATTGATGCAACTATTTCTATTGGTTTCTCCAAAAAATGTGCTTATATTGTTCAACCATAAACAAGTTAATCGTGTTTTAAATCAGTTTAGAGGACTAGTATTGCCTGAAAATCTAAGTGTATGAATTGCATGATCATTTACTAAGTTATTTGAAAATCCTCAAAATAATATATGTCGACGTTATTAAATAAGTTTTCGGTTTCCTGCATTCATTCATATTTAGTAGTGGCCTTGCTTAATGATTTAAACTTATCTGTCTGGATATTAGTTTATGATTTCCTTCATTATGCCTAATATAATATTAGTCATATCAAGTCGTACTTAGAAAAAAAAATGATTTACTGAATTATCATATTCGATGAACCTAAGTCAAGCCTTTATTTTATTTGTTCTTAGAAATCGAATAAGGCTTTAGTGAATCAAATTGGATTCAAGTATACATTATGTACATATATAACAAGATTTTTGATTCTATTAGGTATTATGTATTCTACTCGTATTGACTAAAAATCCGATTATTCATTATAAATATTATCATGTAATATAATTTCCTCATGTCGATAAATTTAATGTTGACATAATGATTGTACAATTTCAATAAATTTATCCTGTTATTTTATTTTTGTTTCTTTATCTTAGGTCACGGTAGCGACACGGTCGGAGAGCTATCATCAGTAACCTTTTACTAACAGGATGCTTTTAGTACTTTCCATATACCTATTACTTCATTATTTCTTGATGGAATCCTTACGTCATTTCATTACTTATCAACGATTTCATGTTATATCATTTGTATGTGTCAGCATGATGGAAGTACTCAGACTATTAAATTCACTCTCAGGGTTTTGAAAACTGGTTTCTATTTTTTTTTTTTCAGAAAATTCCACCTTTGCCGTCTTTTGATGCTTTGGGGAACCGCCAAGGTGACATAAGCTTGTCAGACGACTGCGACTTTGACACAACGGTACGTTAAAAGCAATATGTTTTAATTAAAACACGCAAAATTTGAACCTTGGTGAAAATATTTTTCCATCGTCTATAGACTGTTTCCCATCGTCGGCACAACAAAATAAAAAAATAACAAAAAATATAACCGACTTCCATATCACAAAAAAATAAAAAATAATTTAAATGTTTAGTACATAAAAAATACAGAGAACATAGTCCCGAAGTCGCATATCGCATATGCATATGCATAAAAACGTTATATAGGAAGAAATTTAACTTATCTCTCAATTAACTAATAAATTCACTAATAAGTCAATTTGTCGTGATGACGAATAAATAACTAAATTTTAAGTTTTGTTTAAACATTTGTTTATGAATTCGTTGCACCTTGCTTCAAATACACGACAAATAAAGTTGGTGCCAAGAAGTATGAGAGCTCAGTAAAAAAAACAATATTTTAAACCAAACGCAAATACTTTTATATGAGGCGACCATCATAGTCCTCGGGAGTAGCAACACATCTGTGATTGACTTCAGATAGAAACCATGTTCTATTTGAAGTTGCTTTCAGGTGTCCACGGGCGGCAGTAACCACTTACCATCAGGTGGACTGCATGCTCGTTTGCTACTTCAGTCAGATAAAAAAAAAACTTTAATTCATATACAGATTAAAACTAAGTCGTTAACTGAATAATGAATTCATCTGCTTTATTAATGCAACCGTTCGAGGAAATCAATTGTATCTGGTTTGTTTTCTTGAAGGCAGTATGCAGATTCAATATACAGTGATTCATCCAACATAAATATACCATGCAGACAGCACCTATGAATATAATCGTTTTTGCAAGGTCGCGAACAGGTTTTTTATTATGTTTCTTTATTTATATGTACATATGTGTAATAATTACGTTACAAAATGATATGTTCCCTGTAATCGTTAATCTCGATCTATCACGCAAGCATGGCCGGATGGTAATAAATTAAATCAATTCTTGTTATTCACGTTCATTAGGTACAGTATATTCTAAAGATGATAGAGCGATTTTTCCTTTAAGATAGTAGAAAATGAAGTAAAACAGCCTACATGTTTAATGATAATTGCCGTATGTGGAAATTTGTAACTAACTTCAAATAAGGCAGACCTTAACTGAAGACTGACTCTGGGTAATTACATATACTCGTAACTTATGTATAAACACAATTTTATTTTTGATTTTAATTCAATTCAGCCTAACAGTTACTTCAAGACATGGACAGTCAATATACCTTTAAATCAAGGTGGTAGGACCAGCGTGGTTCGACAGGGGAAGTACACCGTCACACTTATTCCTCATTTCGTTCGTTTCGTTGCTGGCGCATTTATATATGTGCGACCATCATAGTCCTCGACTAGCAACTGCGATCGATTTCAGATCGACCCCTGTTCTATATGAAGTTGCTTACAGATGTCCATGAGGTGCAACTTACCATTGCCAAGATATGTGTAGACACGGTAACTTTCATTCATATTATTTGTTTCGATTTTATTTTTAGTACGATCCCCTGTTCAAAGTAAGATCGAAAGTAGATGAACCGTGGCGCATGGTTGTCCAGGCTCCAGAACAAGGCTACGTGCAACGAGTACGATCTGACATCTGCAAGTAAGTTAATTACGAGCTGTTATAATTACAATATACCGATGAAGGAATGCGGTCTAGTCGTATTTCGAAAAAAACACTTAAAATAATCTTAGAATGGTTTTATAGATTACATAATTTATTTATATCAATTATATAAATCGTTTCACTTATACATGAGGCGACTTCAGTCCTCGAGAGTAGCAACGCATCTGTGTTCGACTCCAGATAGATCCCCTATTCTATATGAAGTTGCTTACAGATGTCCATGGGCGGCAGTGGCTACTTAAAAGGTAGATTGCGTGCTCTTTCACTACTTCAATGTGATAAAAAAGGCCTATGCAAAGTAAAGATATTTCATTTCATTTCATTGCTTGCAGTGCCAGTCAAATGTTTCGTAGCTTAAAGTAATAATTCCTCACTATTTATTTAAAGGCGTGAACTAACAAAGGTTAGTAAAGCA
>DWNE01008942.1:0-11214 GCA_018249875.1 Cecropterus toxeus | reverse complement strand
TGTCTATGGGCGGCAGTAACCACTTACCATCAGGTGGGCTGCTTGCCCGTTTGCTACTTCATATTTATAAAAAAAAACTTATAAAGTGTTGCGACAAGACTCTCTACATCAACTATAGTATACGGTATAAGTCAAGCGTGTGAAGCTCATCAAATCCTAGTCGTCATTACCCCAAAATTGCTGCAATTATTCAGTTGGCGCAATAAAAAACGAACAAAGGCTAACTCATTAGCCGTTATTTTTTAACAAAACTTATTCTGGTTTATAACCTTCAATGCAAACCATTGTAGGATTTGTAGGTAGTTACGACCGTGTGGGTTTCATGAGTAATGACCATGGCGGCTTACGCTTTGTGCTGGACTTGAAGGTTTTTTCCAATTATCACTGGGTTAGCCTTGCTCTGATATTCAGTTCAGTAAGACAGATGAGTCGCGGCCTTTGTGTTAACAATAACAAAAACCGAAAGGAATTGCACGATTTTAATAAAATCTTATATTAGAAACAGAATATTGTTATGTAACTCATTAAACAATACTTATTTATATTGTTTGAAAACATAGTTTAGTTTTACTACATGATGTTTTACTAGTAAACTCGTGTTAGCAAAAAAAAATTGACAAATTGTGTTAGTGTATAAGTATATATGTTTGGCCGCTAGAGTATTATAAAAATCAAGAAACGTACAGTTGACAGAATAAGTGTTAAAGACAGACACAGCAAGATTATAGGTATTGTGTTCCAAAAGTGTAAAATCAGATTTTAAGAAATACTTTATTACTACTTCAAAACGTTCGAAATTTCGCCATTACATCACAGTTCTATAAACATGTCGAGTTAATATAATTACGATTTCAAGCTGATATTATCGCGGAATTGATACATTTTAATATGTTACGAGTACTCACGATATGCGGTTTTTTAATTTCTTTTTGCCGATATTTCGATCCAGTTACATGGATCGTCGTCACGGCGAAACTCACGATCCATGTAACTGAGTCGAAATATCGGCAAAAAGAAATTCAAAATCCGCATATCGTAACATATTAAAATGTCGAGTTAACTCTATAACTTTTTCCCGATATACTCGTAGTAGATAGTAACGTAACAGTTACAGAATAATTCGCTTAAGAAACCAGTCGTACAGGAATGGATCTGCGGAGGCGCATCCTACAGATAGCCAGATTACAGAGTTAACATAACATTGCGCCATTACTAACGACGTTTTATTACTAACCTTCAAGAACACAGTTAGACTGTGACCATTTTAGTTGTCTTCCAGAAAGTGTTCTAGCCGGTTCTATAATAAAACTGGCTGGGTTTCCTACCATCAACTATGGTTTAATGTTTATTATTTTAGCAACATCATCAAAAAAGTAAAAAAATGACTAGGTACTAAGTAAACATATACAGGTTGAGAGTGATTATATTTACATAACTATGTAATACTTGAAAATGTCGGATAGCAGAATCATTATTTGCATATGTACATTTTATGAAATATTTTTCTTACATTATCATGTTGTAAAATACAAAAAAAAAACTTTTGCCATATTTTTCCTAGTAAAATTGGAAATATGCACATTTTTTTTTTTTTGTCACCTATATAATTATGACATAGTTAACCATGTTCTGTTGCGAGTATTTAATATTCTACCAGGAACAATTAGAATATGATATAACTTTTATCTTAACATTGTTCGAGTGTAAACAAGTCTTGCTCTCTGATAAAATATCCACAGAGATGTAGTAACGTAATTGCTGTTGCACCATCAAATGAGGCTCCATCACCGCCGCATCCTTATTTGTAACACGGTTGTGTCCTTCTCGAAGAAGTCACGATCTCGCGTTGAATCGATATTTGGCAGCAAGTACAGTTATTTATCGATTCGACATTGTCTCGTCCTGGCATTCGACGGCTCGGTGGCGAGGCGCGTGCCTCGAATTTATTGAACCGCTCGTGAGAACTAATGGATGAAGTAATGTGGTCAATGCAGATAGGGACACATTCTTACGTCTGTAAGCTAGATTCGTGTAACCAGGTTTCACATGTTCTTGTTCCTGTAGTTCCGGGATCCAAATAAGGCTACGGTATCTCCTGGCATACAAGCCGACTAAAAGGGGGCTTTCGGGATTGAGGCAGCAAGCGTGTGAGCTTTAACCGCCTGGCCAGCGGCTCCAAGGAGGCGGGCAGTACGTGTGGTCATACACCGTCGTAAACACCAGACAGTGTGGTCGATGCCCACCTGGGTGCAGCCCGATGAGGCAACGTGTTCGGAGGACTCCTGTTACGTTTCATTGGAAAACCCAGAATTCTCTTTACATCGCTGAGGACGGCCACCATGGGATTTCATCCCTTAGCCCTTGAAAGTCCACTGCTAAACGTTTGCCTCCCCTAAACTGCGCTACTCCGAAAGATCCTGAGCCATTTGAATCCAGCGGTTACTCGCGGTATTCTTCAGGTCATCAGTCTACCTGGTCGGAGGGCGGCCTTTTGCCTAGACGTCGTCTCCATTCGAAGATTTTATTATACATAGATAGTCTATTTTGACGTACGAACAATATGCCCATTGCTCCTTTAATTTACTAATTCTGAGAGTTATGTCGGTAACAAAAGACCACACGTTTATCGGATAAGTCCTAGTCCTGTCCTAGGTAAACATATTTGTCAACTAATTCGGACGTAGTGTCGTATTCTCCTACCTCACACTGCGCTGCATTTCTTATTTTTTAATTCTTTATACGTCTAGGGCCATAGTGATAAAAATACTAAATCTTAAAAAAATACTTATTGGTAAGACGACTCAACTTTACAAGCTTACTACAACTTTGAAAGACACAATACACAAAACAAAGTCTAAGACGTTTTTAAAATACTAATACATTTACTAGAAATGTATTCAAGTTGAGTGTAGCATTAAAAACCATGTAGATAATCAACAAAAGACGTACTGTCCCCTTATATTTTTGCTTAAACGCCTCGCATGAAGTTAAAACTATAAGAACACGACAACAAAGTCTTCATTTTACTTCATACTTATTTATATAAATCTTAAAGGCTACGTTTATTAATTCACTAAGTACGGCTACATCAATGTCACAAAAGTTTATCCTTACAGCATAACGGAATTTAATGTTCTAGTTTAAAATAACGCCACTAGAGTAATGGCGTAGTAAGGCAGATTTACCCACTTAAATTTAACTGTGCTAACAAGAGTTACCTGAAATCGATCACTTGAATTTCTATCTAGACTAAGTTAGTAAGTTCTATATCATAAATCTATTTTACTTCGTCATTCAAATAGCGTAGCAAAAGCAAATTTAAGTCCTTTCTTCCTTTCTGAAAATTGGTCAAAAAATAGGGCAACCTCTCGTAGCATTCTTTAATTTATTAATTTAAAATAGCAAACGAGCAAGCAGTCCACCTGACGGTAAGTGATTGCAGTTACCATGGGAATCTGCAACTAATTCCACATAAAACAGTAGCTTTACCTAAAATTAATCACAAATGCATTACAACTCGTGAGGACTAATATAATCGCCTCACATTCAAATCAGTCGGCATCGACACCCTTCTACCTAAAATCAAGAACTCCTTCGCGCTGGAAATAAGTGTGAAGTATATATCTTTTAATGAAAATAAATGACCGCTCTAAGTATGATAGCACTTATGTGATCGATCATAGCTCTTCCTTCAAAGTTGCTTAATAATATAAATTAACTTGCATATATATAATTAACATGTATAAATATTTAAATATATACCTAGGATGCATCGTATGTAAAATTTGTATTGTTTTATATTAGAAACATTGATTATTTATCACTGTGTACCAGACATTACACAATATGTCTGAAAATTAAACCGATCGAGGAGTTCCTGAAAAACGTATTTGCATACAATAATGTAAAGTAAATTTAAGGTTTATTTAATTAATTAGATATATTGCGATTTAGTTATGCTGTAGTGTTAATGACAAGTTCTAATAGAAAACCCTTTGCAATAGATGGTTTCATAAACATGATATTCAAAACACAATATAAAGCGAATCATAACCTAAAACACTAAGCGAAATGTAGCACAGAAGCGCGTTTCGTTTACGCAAAATAATACAGCTCATGATTTCTAGTTGAAAGTGCAAGTGTGCTCCCGATACGAACATTATCATCGATTGGCGTCAGAGAACATTTCCACGAGGCCCTCGGCCTAAAAACATAGGTAAGGAATATATACATGTGGAATGCATTTGCAGACAACAACCGCTCCAAGGTTCTACTCCACACGTGTGGGGACACGGGTTTTGTGCATGCAGACCAACGTGATCCCATGAACCTATAAACCAACCCATTCCTTTCATACAGATCTGCCACGTGACACGTGAATCTAATGTTAATTTCGAACTTTCGTGTTTTAGGTCACGACTGATTTTATGATATTGGCTTAAAATACCATCTAAGTCTAATTTTAAGGGTAATGCGGGTTCCATTACCATAGTATTGCGAAAAAAGGCGTGAAAATAATTTTTCGTCATTTTAGTACATATTTGAAGCCCCCTAATGTTGTTAATTTTGTCTTCTTAAATATGTGACGTGGACGCTGTAGCCTATTCAGCTTGCTATTTAATCCGGCTCTAAAAGGACCAGTTTCTAATATTGGTTTTATTCACTTAATTCCTGTATCTCGTATCACGTGCTTTCGTGATATGGGTTAATCTTGTTTACTGTTATACAAACCTATATAAATGCGAATTCATTGTTTTAAATCACAGCCTCAAATACTGTTACCAACATACGTGTTATTTATATAATATAGTAGGTACGTATGTCGATAATAACATTGTATAACTAAGCAAAATATATCATGTCTTCCATCAGCCCTTTAAGGTCCACAGCTGGTCATAGTTCATCGCGCCTAGCAGGACTGGTTATTGGTGACCTCAGTGGATATTGATACACACAGAAAGACGTTCCTACGTAACTCCTGGATTTCGCCCCTCCTACAATATCCACGGGAAGGAAGGAGTGGACCTATTCAAAACCGGCTGATACACGGCATTTGTACACACACATTGCTATGGATAATATTAATGAATATAAAATTTCTCATTTAATATATTTGATCATTTAATTTTAGACTAAACTTAAATTAAAATTTCGAAACGAAAATGAAACTTTTTTTTTATATAAAGTTTGAAGTAGCAAACTAGCATGCAGTCCATCTGGTATGTGGCCACTGCTGCCTATAAACATATTCTGTAAGCAACGTCAGCGTTTTATCTGAAGTTAATCACATTCTAGACTCGTTCTACTACCTTCCAAACTTATTTAAAATGTGTAAATTCAAGACTATATGTCGCGCAATGCGTACGTTTATGTTTTTTAATTATACGAAACTTGTTTCCGAATGCTTCCCATGATTCCCATTCCATTATAAGATTTTCAAAATGATGCAAAACGGCAGCTAGGTAGATCAAAATGTTGCATTGACTGTTCGTATTGATTCAAGAACCGTTGGCACTGAACGGTTCTGGAGCTTCTTATAAATTACTTTAAGACCTCGAACTCTACATTTGTGGAGTTGAGCCGTAAAAGTCTAAGATCCCAAACGGTATATAAAACAGGCCGCTCGTTATCTTTAGCATAAACCTAGTTGCCCACTGATGGCAATTATTTACCATCATATCCATATTTCTTCGACGTGATGGTGTTATCATTTTATTATAACCTGTATAGTATTTAGTATATAGTAAACCTGATTTGTTTAAATAAATATATGTAGATTTAAACTGCTAGAGATAGTTCTTGACTATGTATAAACTTGAAGTAGTAATTTATTACAAGAACCTCTTAGATGCACTACCTACCCAGGCTTCTTCACCAGTTTTCTGTAAGCTGGCGGAAACGCCCGCTTTTAGACGGTATATTATTTTTGTGTTACGATGTTTATTAGATGCAAATAATGCAAACAACGTGGCATTCAACACATAGTTCAAATTTTCAACAACACATAGTTCAATTTATATATTATAAAATCATGAATCTAAAATTTTATAAGTGTTATTTATCAGAAAATTCTAACAACATCTAAAGAACATAATTTGATAATTATGTTATTTTTTTGTAACTACA
The DNA here is from genome assembly GCA_018249875.1 of Cecropterus toxeus. Taxonomy (NCBI): domain Eukaryota; kingdom Metazoa; phylum Arthropoda; class Insecta; order Lepidoptera; family Hesperiidae; genus Cecropterus; species Cecropterus toxeus. The sequence goes on along the minus strand of DWNE01008942.1, from coordinate 5,088 downwards.
TACCAAATCGACCCAATCAATATTTTAAAACAATAATTTAAAACCATCTGTCTTTAAATACTTACAAGACTAAAATATTGCTCAAACAGTGTTGGAAATAAATGAATACTGATTGTAGTTCTAAGAATATCGTCCTGTGTTAGGCACGGTTACAATGTTACTGTACAAACGCAAAGTTGGTAGGCGCAATTACTTACTGCAAAACATTGTTTTAACTTAAAGCAATGTGTTTTCGGTTTTATTATATTGCGCCCTTTTATTGGGATATTGTAAAAACAAAGGACATCTGCCTACAAAGACCAAAATACAATAGTTAACTTTCGTTTTACTTCATTTTCCATTTCTAAGAGCTTTGAATTTATTATTGTTGAGCGGTTCTTGTCTCAGAATGGTAACGGGCTTAGTTTACCCAATTGTTGTTACAATAAACTAAGAAATAAATCTCTCTTTCTCCAAGACAAAATATCCATAAACGGAACTGTCTTAAATAAAGGAAAGTGAAACTGTTGATTCATAATTGCGCAGAAACTAAAAGGCTATATTGTTTGCTAAATTCCTCTAAAATTTAGTATTTTGGGTCGAATGCAATTATCTAGTTTTATCTTACTGTGCTGTCAAATTTCTTTTAAGAGATTTCTGAGTTTTCTTTGTAATAAAAATAGCAAACGAGCATGTATCCACATTTGTAATTAACCTCGTAGTCCTGAAGTCAGTCACAGATGTTTAAAAAATGAAAACACTAATCGGTTCAGCCATACCCATGTATAGAACCAAACCAGAAGAGTCGGACTGCCAACAACCTGTGTTTTTTATGGTTATTTTTATAGATTTATGTTCCATGGGGAACTCCTTCATGGGTTCGTCTTGACCGAGGGGGCAGTTAAGAGGATATCCCGGACTTCTACCGTTTTATTATATTTCATCTATCTGTATTTAATATTTCAGTTAATCTTGAAAACTGTTAAATTATATTTGTTACAAATTCTTTAAGTCTAATCAATTCTAAAAGGACATTATCTATACTAAAATAATTACCAAGGCACGGATTTTTTTTACATTGGTATAATAACCTTCGTGATATTCATAGTATCACGTAGATTAATAATATTAATGGAAACTAGTTAAGTAATACTCTTTATTCTTATAATTATAGTGTCTTCCCTGTTATTAGTAGGGATTAGATTAGGGCTACGGTATCCCCTGATGATTAAGAGGCGCCTAAACTGGGGCTTCCAAGGTTGCAGGTAGCAAAAGTGGGAGCTCGAACGATGGGGTGGACCAAGTTGATCACTTGGATGTAGCCTGATAAGGCAACTTGCTCAAAGAACTCCGGTTGCGTTCCGTTGGAAAACCCGGAGTGCGTTTTAGTGTAGTAAAATCCAACATAACCCGGCGCCGCCACCTCCCCTGCGTCGGGTACTTTTTTAAGGTTTCTTCCTCTAGAAAAAAATGAAAAATAAATATAGTGTAATTAAATAGTGTGATGTATTACAATCATTTATTAAATTTAGTTAACATATGTTATAAAAATGAAATACCTATATTTTAATAATTTGCAATTAATTATACTTACTAGAGCAGTAATATTTACAAAAACCATGAATAAGAAATTATTTGTTTTCAGACAACAAATTAGGTGAATTTTACATTTTGTATCAAACTTCCCTGTGTAAAATGGAGGTAAAAAGACATTTTAAGGCCTTAATACCAGTACTTGTCTCAGTAGTTGTTTAATATTTGAACCGTCATTCCATCTTCTACATTTAGGGTGCAATTTACAAATTTACCAGTGGTTATTAGATTTACACCATAATATAAGCGTATGTCCAAGACACGTTGCCAATTACTCATATTCGACATTTTCATTTAACTTGCAGTCGTAAATTAGATATAAGCGAATATTTTCCCATCTCTAATTACTCTGGGACATTAAGGAACTAAGTAATTATATTTAAGAAGCAAGGCACAAAAGCTCGTAGTTTACGTTTTATTTACGAACTACCATAAAAAGGCCGGACACAAAGATATTTAATTACGATTGGATTTAAATGAATATATTTTTCAATTCGAGTTTAAACACACTATAGGTACAAATAACTTTTTATGGAAGAGAAAAATTAAGAACTTATGGACAAGTAGGCTACCACTTCCTCTCTCTCACACTCATGAATTTTGTATGAGAGGGACGACCAAAGGTAATATTCCGGCCATGCCCGTATGTTGGCCAAAGTGAAATGACCGCTGTTGACCATTTTGGTGGTTGCGTCATTCGTTCGGCTTTTGAATTCAAAGTTAATTCCAACAAGAAACGACTGCTAATGGTAGGATGGCGTGAAACCAAAGTAATTATTTTAAATGCTTATAAGACTTGGTAGTAACAGTTTGGTTGGACTTTTTCTATATCTCCTTATCGCTTTAATAACTTATTTACTAATCCTAATACGTGCCTAAATAATTGACCAAGTGCGCATCGAACTCGCACACGGAGGATTCCATAACATCAAAATTATTATTATTTAAACGACTTCAAAAGGGAGGAGGTTCTCAATTCGTCTGTATTATTTTTCATTACCCGACTGCGTCAGAAGGAGGTTAATGTTTTTCGAGCGTATATAATATTATTTGGCACGCGCTACAGCCCAAACTGCTTGACGGGTTCTGACGTATGAAGTATCATTAGAATCGTTTTAGTTTGTAGAGTGACATAGGCCATATATTTATTTAAAATGGCGCCTGCACATAGCGGAAAAAGGGGGAGGGACATTTTTTTTAATAATCACGACAATATTGGTATCAAATGAAAAGTAATAAATAGATCATTCTAAAATTATATATTTTATAATACTTTCACATTACTATTGTGACGAAAACTCATATAAAGCGTTAAATTAAATATAGCATTAAAAATCGGTCGGGGTTTTTGTTCTTGTATTTTTAACAATGTTAGTAGTTCTTAGTATTTTTAATAGAAGTATCAGTTATAGAAGTACATTTTAAAAATTACGTGTCTACCTGTTACGGTTAACGCTGACTAATATCGGTTTTTTGTATGGGGAACCCCCTCTATTAGTAACTTTTTCTTAATTTTAGTATTTGTTGTTATATATGGCCATAACAGATACACATTCTGTAAAAAATCCAATACGGTTTAAAATATGGCTCTATGGCAGACAGACAGACAGCGAAGGATTCCTCTTTAACCTTTTAGGTGCGAAACCCTTAAAAGCCTGAGAAATAAATCGTCACAAATTTACCCCTTCTATACATACACTGTGCGATCTAAAGGTAGGCAATGGATAAGTATAAATAAATTTCTGTGACTGCAAAATAAGCGAAAAACTCAATCCATTTTTTTTTCTCTGAGTCTATATTTTATTATATTTATTTATCTATCATCTTGACAATAGCTGAAGTTATATTAACCAGGCTTTAACATAAGACTTGATATCAGATACTTCATACTCTAAGTAAAAAATGTATTATATCGCATAAGGCATGAGTACGTGGAGTTCATTATTATAAGTGCAAAGAAATTGTTGGCGTGAATTAGAAAAAATAATATATGTTGAAATATGAATATAAGTAAGTTAAAAATCCGTTCTACATATTCGAAAACCGTGTTTTGCCAACGATCGCGTCCAAGTTCAACAGCCACAGCCGCGCACTAGACATGGACGAAGGATGAAGCCGACCCACTTGTGGTTCCCTGACCTCCGCCGCAGCCTAGCGTAGCGTTGCACCTCTCGCTCGCACCTGCCCAACTGGTATGCTCTGTTTCTGTCCCTCCCGGAATATTTTCGCAAGCATATTCGGAAGATGGCGTAGACGCAAGCAGGCATTTCACGACTTGTATGACAATGGGACTCTGCGAATTTGCTGTTGTCATTAGACCTGTTTGTTTGAATAATGTACTTACCTACATTACTCTGACTACGTTACCTGAAACGACATTTTTAGTACACCGTGGATTTTGGATTGAACGCATCGATGCACCAGACTTACAGGAGCAACCAAGAGCAATTTACTTGGTTTATATACATACTAAGTGCATCATTCACATATTAGGACTAGGTGAAACATTCTCACATGAAGCCTTCGTACATAATCTATAGGTAACTGAGTATTCTAAGTTACCTCAGTAATAGGGGATTTAATATGATATCGATAAGCTTCATGTGGAAGTCACGTGACGACGAACATTAGGTAAATGTATTTTTCTCCTTCACTACTTTGACAATAATTATAATCAATACATACCCATATATCAGTAACCTCCTCAGCGAGGTCCAAATTCTACCCTACTTCTAATTTATTTTGAATGTACCTACGCACTCCAAAAATATAACGAATGTCCCATAAACATCGTCAGCATGTTAGATCGATCAGCATCGTCAGATGAGGTTGATTCACATAAATTCCTAAGATGACGTTAATAGTGAAAATATTTAAGGTTTTTACAACTTAGTCAATGTGACCTTGTGGTTAGTTGACTATGTGGTTGAGACTCTGTAGGATGACTTTGTCAGATAGGTATGCGTTTAAAACACCGTTACTTTAAAACAAAATCTTTAACCTTATGTAAAATAAAAAGCATAAAACACTGAATACCATCTAGATTATATTTTCATAAAGTATTAAAAAACAGGTACCATTTTTAACTCGATTTATTTTATCATGCTGTAGTTAACCATGACGATTCTCTAAAAATAAAGATAGATAGTATCTTTCGGCAGTATTTTGGTATCTTAAGGTATTTAGCTGTTAGTGTTCTACTGTCATAAAAAAAATTTAAAGCCTTAAAATGTTGTCGTCTCATAACGTTATTGGGTCAAGAGTAAGAAAAAACGGTAAAAGGGTAACTTTGAACCTCGGCCTTATTCTTATAAATACGAGGTAGGTAGACAGAGATCTTTCTCTGCTGGACATAGACCTGCTTAGGCCTCCTCCTAAGTATGTATAGGTGACCGCAGTAAATTAATATTTTCTACAACACGACACTCCAAACTCCAGGTTTGCCAGGTGGTAGAACCAATGTAGTTCGACCGGAGAAGTACCACCGCCACACCTATTTCTAGCGTGAAGCAGTTC
>DWNE01008941.1:0-11215 GCA_018249875.1 Cecropterus toxeus | reverse complement strand
AAGATTTATAAATTAGTTCGCCAAAGAAGTTTCACTTCTGACATGTGTACTTTGTACGCACGCATGTTTTTTTTTATGTGAAACATCTATAGGCGCAGGGAAACTTGATTGTCGGCTTGGAGATGCTTACCATTATTTATTTTAGCGCCATCTGTTATACATTTTTCTAACTATTAGGTATCGAATAAAACTAAGCGCGCGGCTTTGTTAGTTCGACTTAGTGCGGGGTACTGTTCGTGAATGGCGGTATTTTCATTATGCTATGTATTTAGTTGCTTTCACAATATTGTATTTTACGCATGTCACATCTGCCAGGCGTCAGAAGGTGCTAGAGCTCTTTGGTGTTCGACTTCAGAAGCACCATCGCCTCACCTATTTCTGCGTAATACCAACAATGATATGCATTAATGTGTTCTGGTGTGAAGGGTGTGGTAAGTTAGATATACTTATTCGAGGCATTTCAACTTCCAATCCTCAGGGGTAGCAACGCACGTAGGGCTAACTTTAGGTAAGACCCGATCTGTTCTGGGGTTGATTACAAATTTGATTACAAATGCCCATGGACGGCAGTAGCCACGTACCATCAGGTGAACTGCAAACGTTTACTATTTCCATATTATAAAAAAAAAACTTCTTGCTTCTCGTATGTTGCTGCGATTATAAATGCTAAATAAAAAACTAGAACCCCCCTCCATAAACTCAGAAGTATATAACAGTCTAAACATCGCTATAAAGTCTGATGACTTTATAGCATATCCATCATAAGTATCTTTATAGATTTACCACAATCTTTACCATGTCTATTTTATTTAAATTAAGTAGACACACTTACCATTTCGTTTTTGATTATTGTATGCGAAAATATATTCGTATGTATTTACTTAATGATATCCAATTCTTCAAACACGCTTTAATTAATTATTTATTACATAATATTAAACTTACTTTACAATACTTAGTTTTACAATAAAAATACTACTATTTTTATTGTTTGCTACTTATAGCATACATTATTTATCTTCAACTTGAGGAAAAAAACCGATGCGTGAAAGATTCCATCATCACTGGTTTTCAAAGTTACTAAATTGCACAAGCTATATTTATACAAATAGCTATTACTTTCCATCGGTATACGTTGTGTTATAATATTTATGTATTTAATCATTCTACATATTTTCAATACATTTTTTTGAGCATGTTAAAAGCATTGGGCAACAATTACAATATATTGTCCTATGGACAAAGAAAGAAAATTTCCATCATTAATTTTTTAAATGAGTGTTTTTGATGATCATAATTTTCTTATTTTTTTATTATATGGAAATCAATGGAAACCGGTTTGATTGAAATTGATAACACAAATTTATATGAGTTCATTAAACGTTGAGCTTGAAACTTATAAAATACAAATATGCAATCTGCTGTAACGTATATTAGAGCGCGATCTATCGAAATTAAAGAGCATTAAAGTAGACCCTATGTACATGAAACTGTAAGGTAATGTAACGACATCTATCCAATATTTATGCAACTTCTTTGAAACATTCCTTGCTTACGAAACAAATTGTTCGTAAACTTACCGCTGGTACTAAGAAAACGGAGAAAAAACGAAAATAAATTAGGTTATAATAATTAATTACCGACCAAAAGTGTATAACAACGGTTTAAAATATTCACAAAGCTTTTTTCAATTTTAATTTGTGAACAATATTTATATAATGTATAACCAAATTTAGATAATTAAATATAAAAAAGAAAATAATTTGACTGTTTCAAAACAATTAATTTAAAGGGTAAATATAAGTACTCGTATTACGTGCTGCAGACGTTACATATATAATCGCAAAATTTTTTAAATATTTGTGAACACAAAATAATTATTATTTACTCAATTTAGAGAATCATAATTATATGTACTTTAATATGAATGTCTACAAAAACTGTCTGTTTAAATACAATTAACTGAAATATGAAAAACATTTGTTTTTTTTTTGTACATTTTGTTTTTTTCAAAGGTAGCATGATACCTCTGACCAACCTAAGTTAGGCTAAACTAATCTAGAGTTGACAACGTATGGTCGGCAGTGGCCACGTACCTCTAAAGGGACACGCAGACACTCGCTTGGTTTTTTATTTTATATTACAAAAAAAATATACCACTAGTGACTATTGTAAATCAATTAGCATATATTATATATTACAATTATAGTGTTCAGAAAATAATTCGTTCGATAATAGGTAATAGTGAGTAATAAAAAGTAGTGCCGTGAATTTATAGCCGTAAATTCTTCGCGCGAGGTATTTTATTTTACAGAATATCTGCATTTGGCATAGAGCCATTTTAAATACCGCTGCAGTCACAGTAAAATAACTATTTTGATATTTTATCAATGTTTTCTTCATCAGCTCATTTTAATCCCACTGCTGGATCACGGTCACTTGTCAAAGTGAGAGAATTTAGGTCATAACACATCACGCTAGTCAAGTGCGGCTTGATAGATACATCTAAGAAAACCATTGATGGTACAGAGTTCCCAGTAAGAAATATAAATTTCCTTACACCCAGGCTTGCTTTCCGCGTTCGCTTCATTGCTAAATCAACTGACAATAACTTTTAATACGCACATCATTTCAAGAACCTAAACAGAATTTCAATAATTAAAATTAAAAAAAGAGTTAACCTACATTGAGTTCATACGTTCATTTTCAGAATATTTGCTAAAGTAATTTGAAGATTATTTGTTTTATTTCTTAATTTGTGTTATCAATACTATTCTTGGTGATTATACACTTAGATTTAAGCAAAACTCTTACTTAAAATAATAAAGGGATGATATACTGTACAACAAATATATGCAGGCCGTCTGATTTCTTTGTTAGAAAAATATTTATTTCTTAGATCATCATTAGGTATCTACCTTTATCCGTACGATACTAACATGTGAAACTCAATAAACGATAAAGTTGTTCAAGGATTTAACCATTTAATTAAAATCCTTGAACTATATCTGAATGTTGCAAGTATAATATAAGTATTATAATAAGACGGAAAAAACTTTGCCAATTCACTCAACATGAATGAAATTATGTAAAGTCTGTTAATACCCGATTGAGTCTATAAAGCGAGTGCTTGGGTGAGAGGTATCTTGTTAACCGATCCAAGCTGTCGGTCCGATTGACAGTGCAAAGGGTGGACGTCTCCATATTTAACCCTATAGAGCAGCGTTTCCAAAACGATGGGTCACGACCCAATACCTGGTCACAAAATTATATACCGGTCCTAGCATTGTTTATTTATATAGAAAAAAGTTAAAAATACAAACATATGAGAGATTTTGAGTTAAAAAGGCCTAGAAGGTTTTTTTTTGTTTTACTTTACACACGAAATCCAATAGATCAATATAGTTCGGGTCCGATTAGCACTTGGCCAGTTTTTTTTACAGCTATGTTATGAAGACAATGAAATCAATGTAATCCGCTTAAATTTTTTGGTGATTCACAAGAGTAAGATAAAGTCATAAGCGGGCCGCGGTACAATTCAGGTTGGGAAACGCTGCTCTACATTGTAGAACTCTAGGCCTTTCAGAACCTTCGAAAACATTATAAACGGATAACTGTACCACGTAGTAATTTAACTAAGTACGTGATCGGCGTTAACTCTTGTTGCACCCTTAGTTATTTACACCCGAAAATCCTAGTACAAGAAATGTAGAGTACCTACATCACCGACTAGCATGTATAACCATTGATAATCTCATCTATGTCTTTTTCCTCACGAGTTTTATCTGAACATATCCTACTTTACTAAAGTCATATTAGATAAATCCTAATTTCTTATGCTATTACCTGACATTTATATAGTACAATGATTTAAATTTCCTATTTTTTTAAATAGGTATGGTGATTTCGAAATCGGTTCCTTTATCAAAAAATATGTATATTTTATTAAAAATAGGTACATTGAATCATACTATGTATTAACGAATGATACATTCATATCAAAATCTCAAAAATCTCTAAGAGATTTTTTTTTTTTGATTCATATTATGTATAACATGAAAGAACGTTAGCTTTGACAGAAAATAATCCATTTCCGTATACATTATGCTCGTGTAAGCTTTTGCGGTATCCTTTTTTACATTTTATATATATGACATGTAATGAAATGGCAGTAGGAAAAAATATACAGTTCAATTATAATAAGTCGTAATTTTTGTGTATATCTAAATGAGATAGAATGTCTGTCTGTTATTCAGTCTCGCAAAAACTACTGATCTGATTCACATGTAATTTTGCATGGATGTAGCTTATTTGAATTATGAGGAAACAGAGCAATACCTTCACTTGTCTACTATATAGGAGGATAATACACTTATACGCACGCACGCACGCACGCACACGCACACGCACGCACACACACACGCACACGCACACGCAGACGCACACACACACACACACCCACACGCACACACACACACACACACACATATATATCACATCAATTGCATACATACGCCAATATCCAATTATCATTAACCTCCTCGTGGTATAACGTATGCCTTTGGTATGAAGCCACAAATTAGACACAGATACCGCATATGCAACGGCTATATCTGTGAGATAATAGTTAACTATGTTACGCTTCGTTTGTCATAGTTACCGCAGTCAAGCCATTTAATTAACCAATTAGTATATTAGAACGTTATAATATTATATATAACTGGAGAAGAGGAATAAGACATTTAAAGCTCTTCAAAGGATAACCAACGAACTAGAATAAGTATGAATTCACATGGGGATTTCACAATCATCTGTAAGCAACTTCATATAGAACAGATGTTTATGGCTACCATCAGTTGGACTGCTTGCTCGTTTGCTGCCTCAATATGATAAAAAAAACGATTTAAAACGCGTAATCGGACATGCAAAAAGTAATTGAAATATGCCTTTAATACTGAGAAAAAACAATAAGTATATGTAATATCAAAATACAATAATTGCGCAACTTATATTAGGTCCCTTATCTCAGTTTGCCTTTTGGTATAGACCTCCTCTAACTCTGTTCATTGTTTCAATTCTTCCTCTAGTAAGACCACGTTGTCTTCCTAATTTCGTCTTCCCATCTAAAATGTTACCTACCTCTACTTCTTTTCAAGTCTTTGGGGAACCAATTCGTTAACTCTTTATTCCACTTTCTTCTTTAGCTTCATTCTAAAGCAGAAAGTTGATAGTATTAGTAAAACGTAGACATAGTCGAAGGAAACAGTAACCAACGAAATAATTTCAACTGTTTTCAAAACAAGCAAAAGCTTCTGAAACAACAATAATACTCACCTAAGTAAACATAAAGTAAACATTCTCCTCTTTGCTGGTTTTATATTAAAAGTAGGGAATTAAATTTATGAGATAACCAACATTACTTTCCACACAATAAACAAGAATATTAATTATAATTTTTTCGGGATTTCAGTAGGTTTATAGCAATTATATGTGGGGAACCAAAATATCACTACATATTATAAAGCAAAGTCGCTTCCAGCAGTTTGTCTGTCCATGTATGCTTAGAGCTTTAAAACTACGCAACGGATTTTGATGCGGTTTATTTCATAGATAGACTGATTCAAAAGGAAGGTTTATATGTTCAATACAGGCATAATGTAGTAGAGAAATCGTGATAATTTATAAGGTTTCTAATGAGATGCCGTAAATAAACACATTAGGCATATTATATGCTGATCAGCGTTGCACCCGTACGAAGCCGGGGCGGGTCGCTAGTATATCTATATAAAAGTCAACAACAATGTAGGTACGTATTTCACGCGTTTCTCAATAACAAAGGGCGATGGGATCGTAATAATATTGGGGAAATGGGGAATTACATGCCCTCGAAGGAAATTAGCATGTTTCGGGAACTGGGAATAAAGAATCAATGACAGTTTGGTCTCAAATTTGCGAGGATAAAGAGTTCCGAGGTCTTGTTTATATCAACTACAAACATTCGGATTATTAATACATAAAGCCGTTTAATTTGGATTATTGTTAACCACCACGATACATAGGATCTTAAAGAAAATAATAAAAAAAAACTTATTTCAATGGAGAACAAAAGGCTGTTTCATGTGATGAATTTTCATGTTGAAAAATAACGTAACTCCCATGTTAAAGCTTAAGTTTTTAAATAATTTTATTTACTGAGTGGATAAATTCATTCACGATATGGTAAATTCACAGATGAATATTTAAAAGTTGACCGGACGGACATACTGTGAACATATCATTCTCTAAATGGCAAGATCGGTGGTAAATTTACAATTTAGCCTTTAGGGATATGAACACACTGTTTAGCATCCTTAAGATCCTTTAAAGACAATGTAATCCTCCGTGGATTGACTCCAGGGATCGTCGGCATGCCTATTCCTACCTTGTAACAGGAGTATAAGTGGTGTTAAGTTTTGGTTTGAAGACATACTCTTCAAACCAAAACACAACAAGTGAAGGAGAAACACTTACACGAGACAACTTAGTCGTCAAGTAGCAACGTATTTGATGTTGATCTTAGACGAATTTTCAATGTTATATGGGATTGATTGAAATTGCCAGAGTTAGGGGCTACTTACCATTACTAGTAAGCTAGCTTTTGACTCTGCAACCATATCAATAGACAGGGGGTTTTGCCGTTACTGCACTTAGCTGAGAATGTGTTCAGTGTTTACGAAGAAAATGATAAATAATCATTGTAAGAGAACCTAATCTCTTGGTTTATATCGTTTTACTTCATCGTCATATCGAACTGTTTCGATACGTCTGACAAATTTCATAAAAATGCGTACAATCAACCAATCTGCATGAAGAACGAGTATAGTTCGACTTGAAAGGTACTATCTACATCGCCACACCATTTTAACACGTTCTTTCGTCGATGGAATTGTGTGGTTAAATGATGAAGATTTTTCAAAATATCCAAAGTTCCTAGATAGCTTAGGGATAAAAATTAAACTAGGTCGATCCTTTTAAAAACATTTAAAAATATATATTTTTTTAAATTTACATAGTGATGACGCAAATGAACCTGATAGAAAGTGGTGGACATAAAACTTTGAATGAACCGCATCCTGCAGCGAGTGGAGCGGTAAAGAAAGAATGACGTAGGCACTAAGTCAGAGTTCCTAGGAATGCTCACTGCTGTAACCCAGTAGTACAGAGAGGGAGCCTAGGTTTATATGAGGGACGGAGCTTATGTTAATTGTTAGTAATGATATGATTCTACTATCAGAATTACACAGACGTTTTTTCACTCGAAGGCTTTTTCCGCGGCAGTGAACACTTACCATCAGGTATCCTTTGTGCTTGCTACTTTCATACTTCAATCTCATGAAATAAAAACCGGGCAAGTGCGAGTAGGAATCGAGCACAAGGCGCACCGTACCATTACTAATAAATAACATTCACATTTTCTATAAAAACGGCAAATACCACGTTTGTTGTATGAGAGCCCCTCTTAAATATTCATTTTATTTCACTTTAATTTTAGTGAATATATTTGAAGCGTCTGATTGTTGCAGTTACTAACATCGAGCAAAAACTCACGTTTGTTGTAAGGTGCATCCTTTATTTTATTCTGTTTTTAGTATTTGTTGTTATAGCGATAATATAAATACATCTGTGAAAATTTGAACTGTCTAACTATCACGGTTCATGACATACACTCTGGTGACAGATAAACCGACAGACAAACAGCGTAATTTTAGTAGGGTTTTTACCTTTTGGCTGTAGAACCTTAATAACAACAAAGAACAGGTATTTAATACTAAGAGTCAATAAACAAAGATGGCGTTCTGGAATGGTAGGCGGTCGGCCGTCGTCAAATGACTCGATCTATCAGTGGCGGCGTGCAATCGAACTGGATGTTTGATTAAAACTCCGAAGCCGTTTCCCCGTTTATTTATTTACTCGTTTTAAATGGTGTCCATTTTTCTTCGGTTTTTGATTGGGAAACTCAATTGCTCGTGGGTTTTTGCATTTGGAAAATCAATCGTGTTCAGAACTAATGACTGATAAATAATAGATTTTTAATTGTCACTAGAATGTGTTTTATGTTACTGTGGATGGACTTTTTGAGTAATATCGGCGTGTTAATTCTACCCTTTAATAACGAGTCTTTGCGATAATGTTTTGTCACGATTTCATAGGATATTAAGTTTAGGCTTTAAGTTGAGCTAGAAAATAAAATATACTTGTAATACACTTATATGCAGATAGCGGGAAACCGTTCGACTCAGAAGGCACAGGACCGGTTGGAGTGGCGCCATTTTGGGGGAGGCCTATGTCCAGCAGTGGACTTCTAAAGGATGATGGATGGATGCAGTACATATCCACATGCTTTGAAGGTCGTGACGGAGCGATCACCATACAGGTCTGACGCGCAATGACTTCCGCGTTCAATCCCGGCCAGGCAAAAATGTGAATGATGAATTTAGATGTCTGTTCTGGGTCTTGGTGTTTGTGGCACCTACGAAACAGGAGAAAATTCTACTGTGGAGCTGTGAGCGTAGAAAGCGTTTACGTATACTCACTAGTATACGTAAACGCTTACGCTTAGTATACGTAAATAGCTTGGCCATTTACGTATACTAAGCGTATTACGTATCCTCTTTCAGTGGAAGGATGTGGATGCTATTAGACCTAATCCTCAGGAGTGGCAAAATATCTGTGATTAGTTTTACATAGAACCCTTGTTCTTTTCGAGTAGATTTCAGATGCGCATGGGCGTCGGTTACCCCTTTTCATATTATACTTATCATATAATTACTACGCGCGAGGCTGAGCGGTCATACATGGTCTGACACGCAGTAGATTCCGGGTTCGAACCCCGGCCAAACAGACATTTGAATGATGAGTTTAGAGATCTGTTCTGGATCTGGGTGTTTGTGTATTCGTCTTGATGTATGTTCATGGCACCCACGACACTGAAGAAAATCCTAGTGTGCAGTGGGGCTATGAGTGTAGAAAGCCTTACCATCAGAAAGAATGCGTGCCCGTTTCCTACTAAATTTTATAGAAAAAACGTTCTAATAATCGTATTTTTATTTATCATTCTAACGTAAGTTCCGTCAACATTATAGGAAGCAGATTAATTTGTTGGCTTCCTCTGCACACTAAAGACTTTATAATTGCTTCATATCCCTAACTGGGGCAATTAGGGACTTTGCTACGAGCCCATATCCTACTCGACTGAAATTCAATTATTACCTGCGCCCTCGCTACACTTTATATATTTATCGAGTCGGCCAATATTCAATAAAGCGTCATGTTGTCAATTAATAGAGAATATTGAGTTAGTCGTATCATTATATGAACGGTTAGCGACATTTTGCGTTGCTGAATTATTGTCTACTGATGTGTATATTCATTTACTGCGAGGGTGGCAACCCAGGGTCCATCTCCTATTAGCCCACGATTCTTCCAAGAAGCTCTACTTGTGATTTTATTTATCAGATTGAAGTAGCAAGCGAGCATACAGTCCATCTGATGGTTAGTGGTGACTGCCGGCCATGGACATCTATAAGCAACTTCATACGGAGCTGGGGTCACATGCATTGCGACAGCCGAGGACTAAGATGGTCGCCTCGTGTATAAGTGAGCTAGCAACCACATCCTTCCACCGAAACGCAGAACTGCTTCAGAGAAATGCTAGAAAAAGGTGCAACGGTGGTACCGCCCCCGTCGAAAGACCCTGATTCTACAACATAATATATAGGATTTGTTACATTTGCTAGTTATAACTCCAGTGGCAATAATGCTAGGTATTTTTGGCTAATAAAAGCGGTATTAAGCGCTGCTATGGTCTTGTTTGAGGGGTTTGGTGAAAGAATCGTAGGTACTTAATCAGGCATTAGCCTGATGTACAATTTTAATCTTATCTGGGGTGGATCAGAGGTGATCATTAGTTTAGTCAGGCACTATGATTTTAAATTTTCTTTGAGGTAAATTATCTTGTAGTGACTGTACCGTGAAATAACCAGAATCAGATTTTACATTTAACACAGAGTTATAATCACAGAAAATAGCTGTCACGGGATACCTGGCAGATGTAAAAGGCCATGTTCGTACGAGTAATATGCATAAAAGACAAGATTGCGACAGGATTTATATATGTAGCATAATGAAAATAACGCCATCTATGAACAGTACCCCGTACTAAGTCCAACTAACACAGCGACCCGCTTATTGTGGTTCGATACTTAATAGTTCCGAAAATGTATAACAGATGACGCTAAAATAAATAAAGCCAAGCATTGCCTCGCCAACAATTACTTGCGCCTGTAGATGTTTCACGTAAAAAAACTTAGGGGGGTCGATGCGAAATGAAAGGTGGGTGGGGGACGAGCTAGGACGTGCAACAGGTCGCTTCATGACCTACTTGTGATATATCACTGTTGTTATTTATGTCAATAACACATCTCACATATTATGCCTCCATTTGACGCCGCTGATCGTATTATTATCTAAGCCGGCTATAGCGTGTTACGTTCGGTCATCTTATTGTTTGGAGAGTCATGAAGGACAAATTAGATGAATATAAGTATTTAGTATGTGCTATGTGATAGAATACATTGAATTAAGGAAAAGATAAAAGTTATTTGTCGTCAACCCATTATTGTCCCACTGCTGGGCACGGGTCTTCTTTCAGAATCAGAGAGTTACAGGCCATAGTCCACCGCGCTGGCTAAGTGCGAATTGTTAGACTTCACACACCTTTGCGAACTCTTTTGTTCCTTTAGAGAACTCTCAGGTGTGCACGTTTCCTCACGATGTTTTCCTTCACTGTAAAGCAGTGATAATTAATTTCTAATTCGCATATCACTTTTGAAAAATCTGTGGTGAGTGCCTGGGATTTGAACCTCGGCCCCTCGATTGAGAGGCCGAGTTTCAACCATTCGGCTATCACTGCTTCATAAAAGATACTGTGGAGTATTTGTATAAACGATTGTTATGAAAATATTTAAAAGTGTGAGTAATAAATCAATTTTATTTGTTTAATAGACACACTTCTTCAACGTTTTTCAGCCTTATTTATTTATCTTTTCTATCTTTTCTATCTATATATTTACATAGATATAAACATCTTATCTTCGAACCTACTGAACTGTTAGGACGGGAGTTTCATGTAATTTTGTATTCTATTCATCTTATTAAATTATTATTATTATTTATT
>DWNE01008940.1:0-11215 GCA_018249875.1 Cecropterus toxeus | reverse complement strand
CGCTAATCTCAGGAACTACTGGTTCGAATTGAAAAAATATTTTGTGTTGAATAGTAAATGTATCGTGAAAGGCTTTAGGCTATATAACATCACGCTGTTTGTTTTTAATAACGTTTGATATTTAATGTACGTTGGATAATAATAAACGCAGGTGAAACTGCAAGGCACAGCTTATACATATGAGTGTATTTTGTGGTTACCTATAATTGGAAAGGCACCAAGTTTTCCTTTGCTATATAATTTTAAGAGTGCTGTTTACTTTCCGTTGGCGATCCTTTAATAAATAAATAAATAGTTTTGCATAACTGCATATCGATGTTTTAAATATATTTTAGAGGACTGAGAGTAAGTAATAATAGATACAGTTATTTAGAAATTTTGTACGTCTGTTTGATTGTGTTTGAATTTGCATCAGAACAAAATTATTAAATTTATTTTAAAGGATTGTCAAATGCACTTGAGCGTATTTGACTAAATTTAACTATTCATCCCCACATTTACCCCTATACCTTGTAAATGGCGGAACCGATTTCGATAAAACATATTATAGAACCATCGCCGGTAAACATGCTTTCTAACAAATAAGGCGCATCCAAATCGGCTCATCCGTTTAAGAGCTACGGTGCCACGAACAGACACACACGCCACGCCTTAAAACACGCCTTTTTCACTCATAGCCCCACACTAGGAAGACACAGACAGACAAACACACATAACGGTCAAGCTTATAACACCTTTCTTTTTGCGTCAAGGGTTAATACGATAGAAGTCCTACCAAGCGTCTATCAAATACTAACATAGAACCCTTAAAAAGTTTGAGGCCTTATTTGTCAGTCTGGCTTCAAATATGAAATTTGAGCAAGGGTAAACTTCAATAAAATACAGGTGACAGCGTTAACAAGAAATCCTTGAGTAGAATTACAAAATAACTAGATTTTAGACAGAATTTCACTTTCAGACCACTTTCACTTGTCCTCGGGAAACTTTGGTCTGAGACATTATAAATGTTTTAGTGTTCAACCTTGTTAAACTCCATGAGTATCGGTGGAACGCATATAGTACAGTGGCACGTCTTATTGCAAACGAATTGGTATATTAGGCAACATTGTATTTGAATGGGTGATGAGTTTACTTGTAATATTTCGTGAGAAGTGATAGCTTAATGGTTGAGTTTCAGCATCTTAATCAAGGGTCCGAGATTTTAATCCCAGACGAAAACTGATTTTTCTTAAATTATTTTCGTGTTTTAAATGACTTACTCAGACCTTAGGTTTCTCAAAAAAGGTTCTTATTCTGAGGGAGACCCGTGCCGTTTTCTACATTAAAAACCCCACACTAGAATTTTGTGTGTCATGCCACACTCAACGAAAACACAGATACCCAGACGCAGAACAGATAACTAAATTCATCACTCAGATGTCTGGCCGGAAATTGAACCTAGAACCCACAGCCTATCAAACCGATATGCCGACCGATCCTTAGAGTAAATATATCGGTTGACAAAAAACTAATTTCATTAATCACTTTTGGAAAAATTCTAAAGATTTTGTAATGTATATTATTACTTTGCCTATTTGAGTCTAGGTATTACATAAACTTACGTCTCAGACGTGCTCAATAGCAATCTAACACATAACAGTTAAATTTATGTCACGTAACGAAATGGGACGGACGATACCATTACCGTCATTGTCGACGCAATTAACTATTCAGATCACACCATGATGCGTCAATCTTTTTTATATTCTATTGGAATTACTACTGACCTTGCTCCGAATGCCGTAGCGACTGCAGTTGCACGCGAACCTTCGTTCTGCTCATCTTCTGGTTCATCTTCTTGCTCCTTCTGGTCCTGGTCAATGCCATTCCCTTGTTGATTAACGTCTAAACCGCTTTGTAGGGAATCCTGGCCTTGATTTTGTTGAACTTGGACTTGGTTTGGATCAGCGAATTGTTGTGGGAAGTTGTTCTGATAATACTGATTCCAGTCCTGGGCTGGGTAGTTAATCACCTGGGGCTGGGCTGCGAACAGAGTCTGTTGGTCTTGGGGTTGGTACTGATTGACCGGTTGCGGGATTTGGTAAACCTGAGGCTGGTAATTTGGTTGGTAAACAAATTGGGGCTGTTGTGGTTGTCTTTGGGTTTGGTCCTCCACGTTGGTTTCCACATCCTCAGTGTCTGGCTGAGGTTGGATTGGTTGAGCGTAGTTCGGTTGCAGTTGGTTCGATGTTTGCGGTGGTAGAATAACAGGTTGGAACTGTGGGAACGCTTGGGATTGAGGTTGGATTGGTTGGTACTGATTAGGTTGGTATTGAGCTAGTGGTTCCTGTGGTTCTAAATATGCAGGCGCGGGCTGTTCTTGGCCTCTCGCGATTATGATAGCAGGGTTTTGGTTAAAAGCTGGTTGTGGCTGGGATGCAACTTGCGCTTGTGAAGCCAAAAGTTGTTGCTGAGCTAATACTGAGGGTAAAGCAGCAAAATGAGCGGGTCCGTCAAATCCTTGAGCTTTTTGTACTTCTGGTTCTTGACGGATCGGTTGGTAGTATAAAGGCGCCCTGAGCTGTCCTAATTGTACGAACTGAGGCTGAATTTTGAATTGAGTGAGAGGAGTCAAGAAAAGTTCCGGTGGGTATTCTTGAATATTTTGCTTCGTCACCTCAACGGAGACCTTCTGTTTTTGGGTAGAGTCAGTATCTTTGCTGTCATCATAATCCTCTCCTTCGTTTAAGTCGGGTTCAGTTGATGACTCAGTCCTGAATTCAGGTTTCTGTGTTGTGGTAGTCGTAGTTGTTTGGGGAACAAATTGTCTGGGTGGTTGAGGGTTTGGCAAGCCATTTGCTTTAGCATTGCCTCGCTGGGCTTCAAACTGCCTCTGCCGTTCAAATTCACGTTGCTTTGCCAGTTGTTGTTGGTACTGAAATATTATTAATCTAAATTATTATGTCTTAAAAAACAATTCTGGTGGTTTTAGATCTCTTTTCAAGTCATAAGTTCACCTTTTCAGAGACGGTATGATGTACTTTGCTCCTATGAAAAAGAGCTTTGAATAGGATTGTACTTGTCATTGTCTTTCTTGCCAAACTTCCTAAGTGGATGATCCGGCCAATGGCCCGACTAAGACATATATTTTTATAATAAAACTTCTTTAGAATATGCATAAGTAAGTTGTCCGAGCTACAACTAGATGGCACTGTGCCCCTTTCTGGATCACGCTAACGATTTTACTTCGTAGCTTGTATTGATAATTCTACACCCCTTACCTGTAACTGTTGCAAAGTCTGATCTAGATTCCGGATATCAGCTTGGTAGTTTGGACCGTTGTACTGTTGCCCACTGATGGGTGAAACCTGGAAGATGGGTTGCTGTTCCACTGTAGGCAGACCTTGGACTGAGACATCGACACCGGAGTCGAATTCTGGGGAAGTCGGCCTACGAGGATCTACTGGCGGAAGGTACTCCTGTCTTTGTGGGTTCTGTGGAGAATATCGAAGGTTTATGAGCTGGTATTGGTATAAATGTGCAAAAATTCATTTAATCTCCTACAGTAGTGTTTTCGTAAAGGAGTAATAACATCCTGTCTTTATAAAATTACTAAGATAAAAAGATTTGAGTCAATCTAACTTGAACTTTTTGACATGAGCTTCCGGAAAACAAAAATTTTTTAGACTAAAGTTTACCTGTAATCCTCTAAATCCTCCTCCCATTTCTCTAAAATTTAGAGGAATTCAGTTGAAATGATATACCCAAAAAATTGGATATATAAATTTCATACCTATACATACGTATTACGTATACATTAGTAGTTTGTAGGTGCAAAATAGTAATAAAATGTAGGTAACAGTAAAACATAATCAAAACCTGCAATTTAAAGCTTGCTTAGTAAAATCAAAAGTATATAAATCTTTTTTTGTTTTAATTTTATTTTATTTAAATTGTATTTATTACCTGTGCCGGTACCCTTGCAGGTAATTCGAAGGCGGGCCCGCTAGGCCTCCATCCAGATGGCGCGTAGGGCGCTGGTGGTTCCCCCACAGCACCACTCAACAACAAGGATACGACGATCAACAGTTCCTGGAACAATTTTTTATATCATAGAAGCAATAAGCATCCACTTAATTCTACTGGAAAAAAACGCTTTGTACATTTCATTGTCCCACACTAGGATTTTCTCCTGTGTCGAGTGTACCGTTGACACACAAAAACGAACACAAACACCCAGACCGAGAACAGAATATAAACACATCATTCAGATGTCTGTCTGGCCAGGGATCGAACCCGGAACCTACTGCGCGTCAGACCGGTTTCCCAATTTACAGCATTTCAATGTCCAGGGTTCGAACCCGAAACCTTCTATTTATCAGCCCGTCAATTTTCATCATTTGCATGAACAGGAATCAAACCAGAAACCCTATACTTATCAACCATCCAATTTGCGTCATTTGTATGACCAAGGTTAGAGCCCGAAATCCTCTACTTATCAACCATCCTAGATGCGTCATTTACATAACCAGGGATCAAACCCGCAGTCTACCACAGCTCGGGTGACTCCACGTTAGTACAATCACTATTGGCGACCTAACGCAGTTTGTAATTAAAACATTCAGTGGAAGCTCGTGATTTGATTCTGGAATATTTCAAGCTGTTCAAAGGTTCTGGCAATTTGAAATCGTGGGAAGCTATCAATCACACAGCTCAAATGGTTTCTGCCCAATTTAGATAGGTAAATGTTAGCGCTACATTCGCTTTATGGAATGTTTTATACGTTGTTTTAGCGTATTCAGCGCTGTTGAACGCTTTTTGCAAAGGATTTTAATTTTTTACCCGACTGCATATGTATGTATATATGTTCATTTCTTTGGCACGCGGTACAACCCAATCGGCTCGACGGACTGTGACGTATGACATGTCATTAGAATCGTCTCACTTTGCAGAGTGACATAAACTATATATTTTTTATAAATGGCGCCTGAAAATAGAGGCAAGGGGGGAGATTTTTTTACTATTACGACAATATGGGTATCAAATGAAAGCTAGTAAATAGACCAATCAAAAAATATATATTTTGCCAAAAACTCATATAAGTGTTAAATTAAATTAATATCGTTATGAGCAAAAATTTCGTTTTAAGCAGTCGGGTTGTTTGTTTTAACGGATTTAACGATGTTGTTTTACCAAGTAGCAAACGAGCATGCCGTCCACATAAAATTAGGCCTGGAAAGAAATCCCAGGTAAATACCTGAAAATCTACTGGTAGACTTGTAGTAACAAGATCTTATAGATGGCGAACAAATGTTACTATATATTGTGCACGCCATATCTTCATCTATCTATGTATGTGAGTTTTAAAAACTCCAAAGTAGTCCAGGGATCCCCAGGAGACCAGGAGTCCGCGGGATACTGCACTAGAGTGAAATAGTGAGTCGAGTTAAATTTGGCGACCTAGTTTTTTGTTGGTCGATTCAGATTTGACAACCTTTGAATCGTTGAGACACTAATTTCAAAGTCTATTTTGATTTGGCGACCATTTTTTGATGGTCTTCCATATCTTCCTGAAGCCAATCACTGATGCGTTACTACTCCCTAGGACTGTAATGGTTGCATATAAAAGTGAATAAGCACCCAAATGAAACGCAAGAACTGCTTCGCGCTAGAAATAGGTGTGACAATGGTACCTTTTTTTTGATATCGAGGGGAAACCTTCAAAAGGTACCCGACGCCGTGGGAGTGACGCCAGGTTATGTGGGATTTTTACCGCACTAAACCCCCAGGTGGCCGTCCTCGGCGCTACGAAGAGGATTCCGGGATCTCCAAAGGAACGCAACCGGAGTGTGACAATGGTACCTACCGGTCGAGCTACACTTTTTGTACCTTACAAACTACTATTTACTAATCGAACTTTATATCAAATCCACACAAAACCATATTGAAAGGAAATTATTAGATAATTCAATTAAGCTATATTTATCAAATCATATTTATCAAATTATTAACTAATTATAATAATTAGGTGCTCTATTGTACAACGCTTCGAGCTATTGTAATCAGATTACGTGTTAATTTTAATCCCGTAGTGAATATATAAGCTAATTATGGTTCCGTGTCCAAAAGGTAAAACGGAACCCTAATTCCTGTCTGTTACTAAGAATCCTGTCTGTCTATCCGTCTGTCGGTTACCAGGCCATATCACATGAACCGAGATAGCTAAACCCTTAAAATTTTGACAGATGATGTATTTCTATTGCCTATGTAACTAAAAACGGAATAAAATATTTAAGGGATGCTCTCATACAACAAACGTGTTTTTTTTTGCTATTTGTAACGGAAACGGGTAGACGCTTGAAATATTCACAGAATATTAAGTTGTACTTTAAAAATAAATTATTAAATTAAAATAAATCTTTAAATAGGGCTCCCATACAACAAACGTGATTATATTTGTCGTTTTTTGATGATAATGGTACGGAACCCTTCGCCCGCGAGTCCGAATCGCACTTAGCCGGTTTTTTTTAATTACAACAAATCACGCTTATCAATTAAGATCACACAACACCCAAATTTCCACACACAAAACACAAGAACACAATCAAAAACGTGTTATCACCTTCATTTTCGTCGACTTTCGCTTCGAATCCTGCGCGTGCGCATTGTTTTTATAGACAATAGCGATCAGAATTATCATTCGGACCGCGCATCGTCTCACTAGGGTTGTCACTCGCACGTTGGAATAGAGAATTATATTTTTATATTATGACCGTGTGAACAGTTATAGCCTAATGGTTGAAACGCTGCCTCTCAATCGAGGGTCCGGGGTTCGAATCCCAGGCACGCACCACTGATTTTTCTAAAATTATGTGCGTTTTAGAATTTAATTATCCATACTTTACGGTGAAAGGAAACATCGTGAGTAAACCTGCACATCTGAGAGTTCTCTAAAAAAAAGAGTTCTCAAAGGTGTGTGAAGTCTACCAATTCGGACTTGGCCAGCGCGGTGGACCTAAAACTCTTTCATTCTGAGAAAAGACCCGTGCCCAGCAGTGGGACAATAATGGGTTGATGACGTTATGACCGTAGTTTTTAAAAGATTCAGGTAGACCCACATGGGTCAACGGAATCCTCGACGGGGTAGAGTCCCATTGGCGTGGCAAAAAAATGGAGGTCCACAATCCATAAGCGTAGGTTCACGAAAATTTACCTCCTTTCAATGATGAAGAGCTAAAATGTTTGCTTGATTTCACCTGTCAATATGTGCCTATCAGTGCCTGCTAATGGCACCTTAGGAGGGCGACAAAATATTAGAATTCGGCAATCATTTCTTTTTCTTTATTAGACAGATACCAAAACAGGTAAAAATAAATAAAGGGTTGTTGTTGTAAAGCCAAAAAGTACCCTATTTTGAAAATACGCCCTTTTGTTTTCTACCTTTCATAAACAATTTATTTTATTTACTGAAAAAGGAAGGAAGAAATGTAACCCCCTTTTGAGATAGGCAAAAGCCTTCTTCTTGTTTCAAACGGGAAATCTTGGAAAGAAATTGGTTTTAGGGAAAAGCAGAGTTATTGTTTTAGTCACTAAGACACCCTCGGTGGTTTCAATGTGCCTATAGAAAGACCACAAGATCTCTGATAGAACGTTCCGATGCTTCCCTTGTGCGGTACCCTTCAGACAGGGCAATCCCCTTAGGGCAGTTTACAAGACGCCTCAATAGGCAAGGTGGCAACCCTACACCCGACCTTAAGAAGACCCTAGTAATACGCAAGCATCACTGGTGCATCCAAATCAACCAATTGTACACCTTAACACACACAAATACGTGAGGCACACAGTTGTAGAGCTACGAAACTAATGTTTGCAGTGTTATAAGGTTTTTTGCAGAGCGATAGTACTATGACACATTTAAACACATTTTGGCATTCTGTTTTGTTACTCAATCGTTAACAGTTGTGGCACGCGTCTTGTGTCTCTTTGATTTGTGGTCATTTGTTACGTCATTTTGGGTTTTTCGTAAGGTAGGTCGAGGCGGCGAGGTAGTTCAGATCCATATATAAAAATGGAAGTTCTGCGTGTCTGTACTTTTCATATTTTAGCAAAAAAAGATTAAAAGACTATTCTCTTTCCTTAAAATATTTTTGCCCGACTGCGTCAGAGAGGGTAATGTTTTTCGAGCGTATGTATGTATGTATGTCCATTTCTTTGGCACGCGCTACAGCCCAAACGGCTTGACGGATTGAGACGTAAGACATATCATTAGAATCGTCTCAGTTTGCATGGTGACATAGGCTATATAATTTGTAAAAATGGATGGATTGCATTATCATTTGCTAGTTCTATATTGAAAAAAAACTTGGCTATTTTTTTTTTAATCACAGACTATAAATTATCTCAGCTAAGTAATAAAAATCATTGTTATTTGTTTTTTTTTAACACAGATTATAAATGATGACAACTACAAAACACTTTATTTTGTATTTATTTATACTTATTTATATATTTTCATTGCAGACGTGCTACCAATCCTCCTCACATACACATTCGCGTACGTAATCGTATTAATAGCTGTAGTGATGTGCAGCGTGGAGCTCCGCGCGCGGCAGCTACTACACGCTACTTACAAGCTGTTTCTAGTATCTGCTGCGTCGCAGCACGCGGGGGCTGCACTACAGGCGTTAGCTGCTATACGCTGTGCGTTAACTGGAGTGCCGAGTAGTGTCGCGAGGACTACAGGTTAGTGTAGTACAAACGTAGATATATAGAAACATAGATCAGTAATAATCTAATAGAAAACAATTCTAAAATTATATGCGTGTTAGAAATTACTTCAAGGAGAACATCGCGATGTAAGATTTTTAGGGTTCCGTAGCGTAATGGCAAAAATAAGAAACCTTATGGATTCGTCATGTCTCTCTGTCCGTCCGTCTGTTCGTCTGTCGATCTGGCCGTACTTATATCACAGCCACTTTATTCGGAAACTATTAAGACTACAGAGTTGAAACTTCATAAGTAAGTATATTCTATAAACCGCTTTTCGAATTATGTACAAAAATAAAAAAAAAATATACCTTTAGTTGGGGCTCTCCATACATGGAACTGAAACTCAAAAAAAATCATCTTACCTACATGTGTAGGGTATCCATAGAAAGAATCTGAAAATTACATGGAGGTTTCTATACCTATTTTTCTCAAAGTCGATTGTTTGAGAGTTAAGCCCTTTCAAAGCGATAAAATGTCCCCCTTCCCCCTCCAACTTTTAAACTAAGTAAGTGAGAAATCTGGATAAAATATATATTGTAGATGTCAAATTTAGTTAAAACAAGATACGGTTACGGTTAAAACAAGATGTGTGAAGACATCTTTCAAAACTGTTTTAAAAACTCTCAAGTATGTAGTATATGTTTCTTTACGATCCAAAATCGACGATCCACAATTCACGATCGAAAAACAACTAATTCTTATGCTTAAAGTTACTCAGAAATATTATCTACATATACTAATATATATAAAAAAGAGATGGTGAGTGTCTATGTCTCATTTAATAACGCAAGAACCACTGATCCGATTAGCATACAATTTTGCATGGATTTAGCTTATTAACCGAGTTCCCAAAGGAAGAGAGGTTATCTATTCGTCACGTATATTTTTTTTATTTTATTTTTTACAACTACTTAAAGGCTACTTTTGATTCTGATATTTTGCACTATTTAAAGATGGAGACTATTTATTTCCCGTAACGAGGCTCGAGTACTTCAAATAGTCTCTTATTTTCTTTCTTTCTTCTTCTTATTTTCTTTCTTATATTTCCTTCCAGGTGAATTCCTCTGTGGCGTGTCTGAGATGACGTTTCTCTTACTCCTGATTCTCATGGCGAAGGGGTACACCATCACGCGAGGTCGCCTCAAGGTCGCCTTCACGATCAAACTGACTGTCTTCATGTGTTGTTATGTGGTCACTTATATAGTGCTCTTCGTTTATCAAGCTAAGGTGAGTTGGTGACGCTTGATGGCGTCGTGTGTCTTAAAGGTGGTGGAACTAGTGTAGTTCGACCGGGGAGGAACCACCGCCACACCTGTCCAACGTGAAGCAGTTCTTGCGGGAGGAAGGGTGTAGTTGCCGGCTCACTTATATATGAGATGACTATCTTAGTTTTTGGGAGTAGCAACAAGTGTTTAGGAGTAGGATCGACTTCAGATAGAATCCCAGTTCTATATAAAGTTGCTTGCAGATGTCCGTGGACAATCTGATAATAAAACACGTACGCCTCATGCCAGATGGTGTTTTTTTGCCAAATCTACTAGCTTTACTAGCTTTCATTTGATACCCATGTGAAAAATTCGTCCCTCCCCTTTCTTCTCCAGACGCCATTTTAAAACTATACAGCCTAATGTCACTTTAAAAAACGGAGACGATTCTAATGATTTGTCACACGTCACAATCCGACAAGCCGTTTGGGCTGTAGCGCGTGCCAAAGAAATACACATACTTACATACAAACATACATACATATGCTTGAAAAACATTACCCTCCTTCTGACGCAGTCTGATAGAAATACAAAGTATTACAAAGAAAAACTCCAAAATCCGAGTTTCTTGCCGGATCTTCGCAATTGAGGTCATCTTGGTGGTAGTGTAAGAAAGAATATTGTAACTGACAATTTATACGTGCCCCTGTAGCCCTTTCCAAACAAAGACATTTCATTTCATTAAACACTGACACATGGACAATGGTATCTCCACGAACCCGTAAGTATTTAGCCATTTTATTCCAGGCTTTCGATCCCGGTGAAGTACTCTACCTCTACGAAAGTCCAGCTGGGTACGGGATAATAGTTCTCCGTATCGCTGGCTGGTGTGCCTTCGCGTACTCCACCTTCTTCACTGTGAAGAAATATCCTGAGAAGGTAATGTTTTACTCACTTCACTACGTAGTATAAATATAGTCGCTTCTCTATGTCTGTCCCTATGTGGATGCTGATAAGCAATACAGTGTCAAGCCACACAGACTTTATGTAAAAGAGAATGGCATCAAAGCATGTTACTGCCTTAAACTTACCTGTTATTATTTATGTCTAATTAAAAAATATTGGATTATTATAAAGAATTACGTACATACACTTTTTTCGTCAATATTTTATAGTTACACACCTATCAGAACATGAGGATTAATTTTTTTTAGACACCTCTCAGGCAAACATCACTCACGATGATTACCTTCACCCCCCCC
>DWNE01008939.1:0-11216 GCA_018249875.1 Cecropterus toxeus | reverse complement strand
GTGAGCCGGCAACCACACCCTTCCACCGAAACGCAAGAAGTGCTTCACGCTAGAAATAGGTGTGGCGGTGGTACTTCTCCGGTCGAACTACATCTATATACGGTCTTACCTACACTTATAAAGTAGGTATGTATGCATGCGCGTTTAAAATTAGGTAAGTAATATTTACTGAAATTAAAATCACGGTTTAAATTTTGGCGCCATTTTCACACAGAGGCCACGAAACATAATCTCAACGAACCAATCGTCAGCTTTAAGCGAATTTAATTAAGTGTCTCTAACTATCTACCATATTCAGTAAAATTTCCTGGCCTTAATTATAGTTAAATTTAAAGTAAAATTAAAGTGTTTTACACACATATTTGTTTTTTAACGCAATCGCGCTCAGCAAATGACGCTCAAAGATTATTTTTGGTCGCTTTCAGGGAAAAGAATTAATAATAATATCGATATTAAATCGGTCCCCAATAACCTCAATTAAGTAACTTATAATAATTGAAAACTGTTAAAGCTTTTTGCATCTAATATTAATATCAAAATCACATCGACTGTTTCCAAACACAATCGTTTAATTTTAAAAGATCGTTTAATAACTCTTTAATCATACCAGTATTAGGTATCTATTTAATTACATTTCCTCCCAAACATAACAATGCATTTGCAACACATTCAACACACATGCAGATAACACCTACACAATAAACAAACGCACACATAAACATAAAGTGATAAGAAATTTAACCTACCAGATCTGTTCAACGAATCGCCGATTTTCTGCCAGGCGACTTCTCTAGCGTCAAAATCCATATAATTGGGATGCTTAGGATGGTAGAGCGGTGGGTTTTCTCTGACCAGTTTGATAAGTTTCTGGTCCAAAGTCTTGTTGAAGGGCAGCGGCATCGTGTCGTCTCCGTGTGGTGTGCGCAATGGCGCGCGGCGGCGACGGCACGGCAACGTCGCCTTCGGCTCGCCCGGTCGTGATGTGCGTTGTACTGGCAATACAAGCTTACAACACAATTTGAAAAAAGTTATTATAATCGGAGATGGACAACGGTAATATGATCAGTAATTGAGAATTACCGTTGAAAGTGCAGGACTAAAAACACACAAACATCAAAATTATATCTCATTATGTTGTATTGAAATTAGAATTTAGATAATAAATGTATTTACCAGTTAATTGTAACAAGTTTTTAAACACAGATTTTTAGTAATGTTAATTTCTTTTACACATCTTTCGCTTTAAAATATATATAGTTCATCATATCGAGCCGGTCGTCATATTGGATTCAGAAAAACGTCCTCAGCTAACTACTGTTTATCATCCAATGCAAACATACATAAATTAAAGATTAAGCGTGGTTAAGAGGTTAAAATTCTGATACAACATTTTAATTATAAAGTAACAAGACAAGATAAACAACAGTTTATAAAACAAGTGGTGCTGCCGCTTTAACGTACGCGACGTTACGTAAACGACCGTTAGCATGTGACGCGCGGGACGCGGCCGACACGGGCGGCCTCGATATCGTTAGTGTGAGTAACTGCCACAGAATAAAATAACCTCTCTATATCTGTAAAACGAAAATCCGTATGCGAATTTAATTTTCCAATTTATACTACACTGTGGCATTTCAGATTTTAATTCCCACGTTCTCTAAATGTATTATTGTGTGGCTGTGTGCAGTGCAATGTTGTAAGCTTATACTAAAATTCAGAATAATCAAAATCAGAACGATTTTTCAAACCTATATTTTTTTCTATGGACGGCAGTGGCCACTTACCATCAAGTGACCAGCATACTTGTTTGCTACGTCCATAAAGTATAAAAAACTAGTAATGTACTTTGACGATCCAAGTGGCGGAGCGCTCACCATACCGGTCTAACACGCAGTGGTTTCCGGGTTCGATCCCCGGCCAGACAGACATCTAAATGATGAATTTACATTTCTGTTCTGGGTCTGGGTGTTTGTGTATTCGTCTGTGTGTATGTCTGTGGCACCCACGACACAAGAGAAAATCCTAATGTGGGGCTAGGAGTATAGAAAGCATTATTATTATTATTATTAACAAATAATCGTTTTGATGAATATTTATAAACTGATAATAAAGATACAACTACTGACTAATCTAGGACTCGATTTGTCTTGAACCAGCTGATGGTCGAACTTCGAAGAATTTCAAAGCGGAAAAAAGTGTCAACATCAGTTTTACTCGCTACAACAATATTTCATTATCAGTAGAAGGTATTTCAAGATAACTCAGATAAGGCAATACACTGTTTATTTACAAAGTCAATACCTACGTAGCGATCGTCTTAATAACACGCCATAATTGAATGAAACTTGACCAAAGAGCAGTTTTACATTTTTTTTATATCTGTACTCGGCAAAGTAGGAAAATCCTATTAGTATTGTAATCATCCGGATTACAATATTAATAGGATTTTCAATATAAGTATAATATAAAGCGACATCCAGAGATATTCATTAACATAACGTGACAATGACCAGTCGGTCAAAGGTAAAAAAAATGCATCTATTATTTTCAAGATGACGTTGTATATGAAAAAACTTTTATAATATAATCGTATCACCTTCCAAAGCGCGCATGCGCTAAAGTTACATAGTGCATTTAGAAATATACATTTAGAAATGCAAAAGTAATACCCACACTGTTTTAAGATTACCAGACATATTTTTCAAATAAAAATAATATTAAAATATGTTTTAAATACACTTATTTTTAGTATTTATTGACCTGAAATTGCCTCTAAACGTCTTAGTAAAACTAAAACTAAC
Organism: Cecropterus toxeus; assembly: GCA_018249875.1. Classification (NCBI taxonomy): domain Eukaryota; kingdom Metazoa; phylum Arthropoda; class Insecta; order Lepidoptera; family Hesperiidae; genus Cecropterus; species Cecropterus toxeus. The sequence continues at coordinate 8,415 of DWNE01008939.1, read as the reverse complement.
TTTGAAGCGGTTTTACAAGTTCGTGAGTAGTCGGCTACGATCGCTATCGATTCCAACGACGCGACGCGGCAAACCGCCATCTTTGTTTTACCCCTACTACGATGCTACAAGTCGTGTCTATTACGAACGGAATAGCATTCTTCTTCTACGTTCTACGTTCTTTAAATTACCTACAAAAATCTTTTGATACAATTTTCTATCTTCCGGTTTATAATTAACTTTTAATAAAAAAACGATAAATTTCCTATAAACTTTCTGAAATAATTTTATATGACACTATTTAGGCGGCTTTATACATTCTAACTACAAACTTTAGGAAAATAATTTATATGTAATTATTAGTTTCAAATTTCTAATACTCAAGTTGAGGACTTATTTCAGTGTTTTAGCGTAACATTGAGTATAATGCTGGCTTATATAGAATTCTTTCCATTGAATTAATTAATAACATTAGAAAATATAACTTGTACAGGATAAAATAAATTTATTTTAATAACTTACGTTAACTTAGATCTAATACATCTTAATACTGTCTAGGAAAAGAAATAAATTAATATTAATGTAAATACATTGGATCCGATGCGGATACTTTGACGTCACTAACCGATACTTCGTGCTGTTCCTTCTGAACTATCTGTTGTAGATCGTGTTCTTGAACGACAGAAAAAATCTTGCTCTTAGCTAAGTTCAGGTGATATGGTGAAAAGGTCTTTAATGTAGCGCCAATACTGAGTAAGAATGCATCGACAGTGTCCGTGGGATCGAATTCTGACGGAGTAGCAGTTTCGGGAAAGCTGAACGAATTTAACGGTATCGTATCTTCGTCGTAAGACTTTTTCTTTTTCTTCTTACTGCTGGATTTCGTGATACTTCTCTCAAGTTTAACTTTCCGTTTCGGTTTGTCTTCCGAGTCATCGCTTTGGCACGCAGTGTTATCGTGAAACTCTTCATCGGCATCATTATTCCGTTCATCTGACTCGGACTCCACATTCAACATCATCACATCCTTATAATAAGGCCTCATGAAATACAGTTCTTTTTCATACTTGTAAGTTCGCGTGCGGGAACTTGGATCACGCATATTTTTTCTCATAGTTCGCCTGTTTACGTCTCTTATGTTTATCCATCTTACTTTGCAGTCACCAGCTAAAAGAATAAATTATTCCATATCATCGTTTACCATCTCCAAATTAACATTCTCATCGTTTTTAATTATTAAGAAATTACCTTAAATCATACTGGATATATTTATTTTTGTTTAATTTATTGTAACCATTTTAATACACAAAATCAATTTGTTTGTAAATACAGGAACTTAAATTAATAATAACAGAAGTAAACATTAACTCCACAAACTACAATACATAAATTGAGATCAACACGACTGGTACAGCGTATGTGAGAAACGAGCGAGAAAGCTTCGAGTGCGACCAGTAGTAATGCTACAGCACGATCGTAAATTATAAAAGGTATACGCACCAGGCTGTCGTAGTTCGTCTCCAATCTTCTGCCAGGCGACCTCCCGGGCATTGAAGTCCATGTATTTGCCATTATTATGATCGTAAAGTACTGGGTTTTCCTTCACGAGTTGTATGAGCCGCAAATCTAGCTTCTCGTTGAAGAGCATGGCGGAGTGATACGGCAACGTCGCGAGCCGCGTCGTCGCGCGGTCGTCTGGTCGCTGATCGATTGGCTCGCTCTCGAATTTACGCGGGCTATAGTGTTGCCATTTGTGAATAAGTGTGACGTTTGGTTTTTTTTGTGTTTCAATCAGTGTAAATACTGTAATTCATATTGTTTACATAAACAACCTTTGCTTGGATTTGTTTATGATGTATATTTTTCATATAATTTATCAATCCTTATGAAATATAGTGATGATTTAGTCATACATTTCATTTTAGTTTAGTCATATTATCAAGTCTGTACCTATGTTATATTAATGTCCCTACTGTTTTGCATTAAATATAATTTTCTTTCAACAACTCTCGGTTGTCTGGAAGAGATCGCAATATTGTGATAAGACCGCCTATTGTACCATATATTATATCTATTTTATTTTATATTTTGTTAATTATGTTTGTTTTGGGGTACAATAAAGATGTTTTGTATTGTATTGTATTGTATCCTTTCATTTATTATTTATCTGCATTATTATTTATAAGATCTGCTAGTATTTTTCTTCGTGAATTTCTGATATTTGAATGAGAACTAAATTTTCAACAAAAGATGTTTTACCTACCTCAGTTAAACTACTATACGTTCAAGACTTACATTTTGCATCACAAAATTCTATTGATATTAGTTAGTAGTTAAGTAAAGTAAGTATATAAAGAAAGTAAAGTGTTTACTGACCTAGATGACCCTATACAGTGGTATAAAAGACGAATGATGGGTAAATTTAAAAAGAAAGATTACTAAAAAAGAATCAAAAAATATACTAATAACTTCTCAGATACGCCATTTCTTTTCAGATTACCTATGGTAAGCCTCGAGTCTAGAACCTTTTTTATAGCTTCAAAACTCTACCAGTAGTCAAACATTCAGCTCATTAGGATAGCTCTACGATTAGCGTAGGCCATCTACGAATTTCGTAGACCCTCTACGAGTATATACGAATTTTGATCATGGCACTAATTTTATAGTGTACGAGTAATGAATAGATAACATCTAAAAAGAATATAATAGAAGGCCTTAACACAGGAAAAGATTATTCTCGAACGTAAACATGACAACGACTGCAATAAGAAATTCGTAGGTCGTTGTAGCGACGTAATGTCGTACACGTCAATTAACATGTTCATATTCGACGAAGAAGCATCACGCTCTTATTAACATATAAGTTTTCCAGCTGAAAGCGTAACAAATTACTAAATTGTCGTGATTTACCAATTTAATTAATGATTTTATCCTCTTATATAACTTGTATTGGCCTGAACGCCTAAATAATTTTATACACTACTTTAAAATAGCAAGTCATATTTTACTCCTAAATATTATAATCATATTATAATATTGTAACCTTACCTGTTTATATTATAAAACATTGTCTTTTTATACTTTTAGGATGAAGTAACATCTATCCGATGGTAAAGTCACTGTGCCTATGGCCTGTAAACAACATCATATTGCACAGGGGTTCTCTTTGAAGTAGGTATATGAAAGTGAGCCGTCAACTACACCTTTCTACCAAAACACTAAAACACGCTAAAAATAGGTGTGGCGATGGTTCCTCTCCGGTCAAACCGTAGTCCTTGTAACACCTTAAGAATACAGAAACTCACATAAGCTCAGAGTAAGGAACATAAAAAAAGATAAAACGATATAGGTACCACAATATGGATTATTGAAACCTGACCACGGAAGCCATTAGTTCCGGCGTATTATAGCGAGTTCATCAATTTCCCAAATGCCGACGAGTGCCTACATAATGTTCGTCGAATTTAAACTCGACGGCGGCTGAAATGAGGGACTCGTCGCTCGTTGTTGCTGCGTAATGACGTACACGATGCAACATGTTCGAGTTCGACATGAAGAGGCAATGCCTGATACTAGTCATTCTCGGACCCTTCCGGATAATAATTTCTATAGAACAGCGTGGAATTATGAGCAACTGTTTGCGTATGTTGGAAAATATAGATATTTGAAAAGCAAATTCCTAGAGATAGCTTAAGAGCTATAAGAGAAAATTTACTTATATGGTAAGTCATATAAGTAAATTTTCGCCTAATAATTTGCGTTATAATATGCACAATAATAGAACTTTAGTTCGACTACAATGACAACTAAGCCACACTATATCTACTACTACAACAGCGATGGTTAGTTTGGTATAGTTTCATAAGATAAATATGTTTTAATTAGGCCATTCAACTTAGTCCCTGGACAACGGCATGAGTAACCGATTTCGATTAGGACTCGAGTCCTGTCTGGAAACATGTGACATGTCCATAGACGACGGTGGCTGAATAGTAGGTAAGTGACCTATCAGTGGATTTCTTCGGATCCTTCTACTGTGGCCTTGGATTGAAGTATTTTAAGTCGATGTAATAAACGACAATGCAGTCTACCTTACTGTCAGATGACCTATCACTGGACTTCTTCGGATCCTTCTACTGTGGCTTTGTATTGGTGACAGTAAGTGATCAATGCGACCAATAGACATCTGAAACTTCACATAAAACAGAGTTTGTACCTGAAGTCCACATCAGATGCGTAGTCACTCGTGAAGATGATGAGGAAGATGATCACATTAAATTGAACTTTACCCGCACCCTTACGACCAAATTAACTACTTTGCGTTGCAAATAAAAGATGTAATCTTCACTTCAGTGTTCCGTACAATATTTCAAACACTATAGCTCGATTAAATAATAAAAGCCGTAACGCCATACGGCGCGCCGGCCATGTGCGGCCGTAACATGGAATGGTACCGGATCCAGGGTATAGTATAATGTTTATTTTATATTAAACGTGTTCTAAAATTGTTTGAGGTATTTTTATATCGTTTTCTGTTTCATAATGAAGTGGAATTATTGTTATATGCATTTGATTCTGATTGCAGCATCTTTCATTGATTCAAATCAAGCTCACGTCATTTTTTTTATAATATTTGCGTTACCAGTTAAATATTAAAATTTGAATTGATTTTGCTTCAACTGTGAAGGAAGATATTATAAGGATACCCTGAAAGTTCTCTATAAAGTTCTCAAAATATCTGAGAAGCGTAGGTACTAGTGTTATACTCTAAAAAGTGACCTAAGTCTTAATCAAGAATCAGTTGCTTTACACTATTGAAAATTGCATGCAAATACAATCTAAATTAATATAATGATTTTTTTGTTTAATAATATGATATGACCTAGGGTTTAATGTATTTTATAAAATTAAATTAGGTATATGAAATGTGTAATAAAATACATAATCTAAATTAGAAGTTGTGAAAGTGTTTTTCAGAATCATTTGAATTTTAATGAATCATAAATATTGTGAGACTGAATTTATTTTCGATAAAGAAAATTGTCTGTATCATTTTAATTGGTTCATAGTATGCAACTTATGAGATTCTTGACCACAAATGATAAATGAATGATAAATTTTGATGTAGTAAAATCATTTTTTTTTTATTTATTAAAATTGCACCAACAAAGTAAACACTGATACACACATTATACACAAGCAAATAAACAGAAAGAGTGTTACCTCAATTATAGGCACAAATGACGTACATTAGAAAAACATTAATAAAATAATAATAAATGAGTAAAAATTATTTATACAATACAATCAATGACTATATAATTAAATCAAATCAAAATATACATAAATTTATCAAATCAAAATAGGTACCTAATACAATTAAATCAATTATAATTTAATCAAATTACGAGTATTAATTACGAGTATTATCTTATTATTATTATAAATACGAAAAATTGTGAGGATGTGTTTATCTTTTTCTCTCTACTACTGATCGAATTTCGCTGGAATTTGGCATACAGATAGTTTATAATTATAATTAACTCATAGGATTCTTATTGCCGTGGTAAACACGACCGGAGCGGGCGGAGCCGCGGGGATAAACTAGTAATGTATATATGCTAGACTCATCAAAACACCAACTTTGCACAATAAAAGAAATTTCTTAAAAAGCACATATAATATACGAGATATTCAACAATTCAAAAGATCGTGCTTAATATAATCATCAACCCGTAAACTTAGCGAGTCGTGAAAATGGGCGAATTCTTTACAAAAGATACTTTACTGTTGTACGTTTTTACACATGAAATACTCTATTTCCCCAAAATACCCGTTGAGTTAAAATTCTAATATGAAATGGGATCCCATTTCATAATTGCGACAGTAGTCATCAACAAAATTAACATCAGGCAGTTTACATTTTAAAATGTCATAAATGTTAAGCCGAACAAATTATCTAAGTCTGTATAGAGTAAATGATACTCGGCGATGTAGCAATGGGTTACCAAGTCCCGCACCAATCGAGAGGCAGTCTGGAGGGCAGAACGCTTCGTTGTCACAGTTATATCGAAGGATGTAGTAAGCTAGATAAACTTTTCGAGACCATTTCAGTCATTTTGTACAACAACGCAATTATAATTGTCTTTAGCTCAGACTCCTGTAGTAAGTATATAAAGTAAGTGTTAAGGAGCGGTAATAACCATTTAACATTAAGCAATGCATGGTTATTTATAATACTTGAGTGTTTTTATAACGTAAAATTACATAACATGGAGTCCACCTGATGATAATATGTGGACTCTGTCACCCATGAACATGTTCATTATATCCTATGATAATGTCTCCATCACCACATCGATCAAGCCATAATACAACTGCGCATAACACTGCATTATTAGGCAGCAATATTTTTTTTTTTGGTATCCGTTGTCGATCCACAAAGGGTTCTATCACCATTGAGCTAGTGTTGTGTGTTAGTCTAGATCTGTAACAATTATCTATAAGGGCCCAGGCAATACGTAAGTGATGTATTGAAATTCTTATAGGAAGTTCTTCTCCATGTCCTACATAAGCAACCCTAAAATCTTATTTCAAAATCCAATCAACTCGTACACGACTTAATGAAGCCAAAGTTTTCAAATCCGCATTACCCAGCATGGATCGTAATTTCGACACAAAAGATTACACACGACGCCATTCCGAACAGAATTGCCGTGTCAAGAGCACACCATAATTAAATTTGGCCCGAATCACAGTCAACATCGGAAACAGCGTGGGTGGGATAAATTAAAGTTAATCTTGCTATTTCAGCTTCCAATGATACCGTGCACTTGTTTGATTGCAGACGAAGAAACGGGAAGTGAATAAGATTACTTCAATTCTTTGGATTCTTGCATTATTTCTTCCATAGAATAGATGCAATAACGATTGATATTGTTGTAAATGTTCTATTTCTACTTAATTAGTGCGACAACTATTTATCTATTCAAAAATTTTAGCTTTTTATGATATACATAGATACAATAATATTCTCCGTACTAAGACGTTATTTTTTTTAAATTGGAGTATCAAACAAGCATGACGAAATGAACTATGTGATGGTAAGGGTTCATTGCCGCCCTTGGTCGTCTGAAAGCATTTTCGAATAGAATTTCTATTTGAAGTCTAAGGAAAGAGGTGATCGCGTCATACTAAAGTAAGCTGGCACCCACACCCTTCTACCGACGCGCAAGAACTGGTTCATGCTAGAAACAGATGTTTCGGTTGTACCTACCCGGTCGTATGTACGTTCTACGGCCTTGCAATTAGGTTTTGTCCTAGTGAAACCTCCTATGAAATACTTTCAGTGATAAAAGTTGTGATAATTTGATCAAAACAAAAAACTGCCTTGCCAATATAAAATCGAATTCGCTAGGACAGTCGTACTTCGAGAGTTAAGCCACGTTCCCTTTCCTAGATACCGGCAGCGATTAAACAAGTTCCTCATTATTATCGCTTTCTATAAGTTAGACGATTTCGAGGATAAATTAATTAAATACTGAATTTCTAAATAGAAAAATATTTAAATTCTCTTGGTCAATAAGGAAGTCTGTCAAGCGCTTATTACAAATATTAAAACAAGTATACAATTGTATGCAATAATAATAACAACTAAATAAATATACTCGTAATTTTTTTATATTTTTTATATAACACATAAATAATTGTACTATTAAATGCTTTAATATATGATATTTCAGTCATTGCCGAAACTTGCTGTCCATGACAATACAACGAGTTAATCAAATTGTTGTAATCATACATCCAGAGTCGAACATTTCTAGAATTTTTGGCTTAGCCATAGTTGTTAAATTTAAATCAAATATTATGAAATTTCCATTATATATATGACGCGGATGTGAAGTGGAATTTTCTACGGTTTCAGTTGTATCTCAAAACTTATAGGTGTAATAAAATTGCCCGACAGTACTGTCCGTACGGTGAATTGGCTCGGAAATTGTTCGGGCGACATTTTGATTTACAAAACGTAAGATGTCTGCCAAGCGGAGTGCAGCGCTTTATAGAGTAAATTGATGGCAACGATTTATGATTTCCGGTGTCCATTTTATTTAGTGTTCCTCCACTTCCGATTTGATTTGGCAATCTGTTTGAAATGAGAATCTTGTTAACGTTAGGGTTGAACGTTGCTGAACGTTGAACTATTTCTAAACTTTTATGAATTGGTTTAAATGTTTATTCATATATACAATGTACTATAGTTTTTTTTTCTTCTAAATAAAGGCAATAAAGTAACTACTATAAATTATTATTGTTACGGCAAATAAACAAGAGCGTAAAAAGCTGTTTTTGTATCATAAATTATGTTATCATAAATTATTCAGATTTTAGTTCAAAAAAACTAGTGTTTATGTTTTTTCACAGAACATATGATGT
>DWNE01008938.1:0-11217 GCA_018249875.1 Cecropterus toxeus | reverse complement strand
ATTTTTAAGACTATTTCTAAAATACATAAAAAGCTTATAAATATATTATATACTACGTCTGAATTGCGATTCTCACGTTTTAAAATAAGATAACTTATTTTTTAATACCTTATCACTAGTTATTACATATTGTTTTTCATAATTTCGTCCTTGGGATTCAAACCTTTGACCACCTAGAGAAGCAGAGTTCAAACCTCTAGGTTTCCAGGTGGTAGAACCAATGTAGTTCGACCGGGGAATAACCACCGCCACACCTATTTCTAACGTGTAGCCGTTCTTTCGTTTCGGTAGAAGGGTGTGGTTGCCGGCTCACTTTCGTGGTCGACTTTAGATAGAACCCCTGTTTTATATGAAGTTGCTAACATATGTCTATGGGCAGCAGTAACCACTTACCATCAGGTGGGTCACCATCAGGTGGTCGTTACCTTGCAACATACACAGATAGGCAATTTCAATTTCAGATAACTTCATTATGTGGATAAATCAATTATTATCAAGTTTCGAAAAATTATAATTTTGAGTACATTAGTGCCAAAAGAAACAATCTATATATTGCTTCTTTAGGCACTAATCTACTCAAAATTATAATTTTTCGAAACTTGATAATAATTGATTTATCCACATTGAAAATTTGCGTTCTTGTCTATTCTTGTCTAGGGATTGTTAACCTTCGCTGTAATATGACGTCAATGATTAAAGTAAATAAATTCGCATTTTGCAAAAGTTTACTACTTTACTAACGGAAGGTAGTCAATCGTTTAAAAGCAGTTCAAGTTTTTGTTTTAATATTTTTAACAATATTACATATGTAAACTAACTGTATGTAAATTTGTATTTTATACGACACGACATGACACGTGTCAGGACACGCTACGTCACGTCAAGCGTACGCTTGTGCTTATTACCCAATGTGAATAATAAATTCTAGAAACTTCGTTTGACTTGTTGAAGTATTTGAAATGGCTTTGCTGTTTACTGGGAACAATAACTTTTTGTAAATTAAACATTAACTTCACTATTTTTACCGTTTTCAGCAAAAGTAGAAAATGTAACTAATCCGATACTAATCCGAGGCGTTCCAACATAGTCCTCAGGGTTAGCTTCTGTGACTAGCCTCAGGTAAGACCTGATCTTATCTGGGGTAGATTACAGTTGTCCATGGGCAGCAGTGGCCACTTACCATCAGGTGGTCCTATGTTGTAAAAATGATAAAATATATAAGTTTTAAATAGTGTTGGAGATATTAATTTTAATAAACAATTTACGGTGATCAAATTGCTTAAAAAAATGGCCCTTAATAGCTTATTATCAATCACAAATTTGCGCTCAATGGCGCTAATGCTGTCCCGATAGAATTAGAATCTATCTTATTTTAAAAACACTAGAAAAATTTCAGAAAAACGAGCGAAAATTAATTACGTGTATTGCTGGAATATATCCGGGATTCGCTGCTTATACAAGTAAGTCCAACACGGTAACTGCTGTGCCGCGCAAATTGTGCACGTTTAGAACTTCCATTTCAAAACATACATAAACAAATAAACGATAGCTTTGTGCCAGTTCTAAAGTTTATTTGACACGTATGTACCGGAGCGGGTGGCAGGAATTGGCACTCTTCCCCGGAGTGTCGCCAAGAAATTATTGTGTTAAGATAAACTCAGTCACGTCTTACTTTAAGGAATCGTTTGCTGTGGGTTTGATAGCAGCGGTCTAGTGATACTAAATACGTGGATGCTTGGTATTAATCTTTGATTAGTCTTCAGGACTAATGCCTCTCTAGTTAGTAGCAGCACAAATTAGATTTGATGCAGATGTTGTCCACCGTACATCACATTCTTAATATAATGTGTTAAATAAATTAGTATCTCATTTGATTAGTAATAGAAGAGGGTATGTGAGGTGGGGAAGACAACATGGCGGCGCTCGAGTTCGGAGAGAGCAGCATTCTGGTTGGAGACTTCATCAAGGGCACACTATTAACGTAGTGATATTTATGATTATACTATTCATTATTATAAGTACAAATTACGTATAAACTATAATACTGTTATTCGTATATCTATGCTGTGATTATATCAATATACAACCACCCGCCGACGGAGTTTTCTTTATACAACACAATCTCATTTGATCGGATATGAGTAATTAAGGCGATGGAAATTTTATTTCGTGAACCTCGACGTTAAATCTATTAGATATTGTCACATATAATTCTATGCCAAGTTCGTCTATTTGTAGCACTCGTAAATTTAAATTCAAAGACTTTTAATTTGATATTGATCGTGGTTATAGTTTTTGAAGGATAGAAGAAGAAAATTAACAGTCACCTAATGGCTAGTTTTCACTGCCGCCAATGGACATCCATGAACATCTGTAAGTAACATTGTATAGGCCAGGGGATCTAAATGAAGTTAAGCGCAGACGCATTGTTTATTTATTTAATTTATTCACTTTAACAGTGACGTGACTTTGTGTTTGACTTACGTTACCAGACCGAAATGGAGACGATTTTAGGTTTGATTGGGAATTATGAATTCATTATACGATGTTTTTTTTAAATTTTTGCACTCGGTATTTGTATATCTTTATGTCCATGGCACTTTCGACATTGAATTTCACGAAAATCCAACGCTTTACTTTAACTTTTTTGTTTAAACAGTTTTCTAAATTAAAACATATGAATGAATTGAGATTCAAGGACAAGGGCAATATAGTTCAACCCTTGTTAGTCCAATGTACCCTTTAAGATATTTTCGCCACATTTCGGGATATTTATAAGCTACGCCGCGGCCTCTATCGGCCGTGTGACAGGACCCTCTGAAAAATTCAATTTCCATTAAGCAACTCTTTGGACCTTTCACTTTGACGGAAAAATTTATATTTGGATTTTTCAGCGCCAGGCTCCGGGCGGGTCTTTGTGTTGCAGGTAACCGCCTAATTTCAGGTTTTTGATTTTATATTTTCATATACATTTTTTGAATATTTCGTATATGAAAATTGCTTTGCGCGGAGTTAAGTGATTTTCAGTAGGCGCAGTTATGGTTGTAAAATGATGTGTGTGCTATTGATGCCAAACATCTATAGGCAGATAAACCTTATTGTTGGCATGGCGATGCTTGCATTTATTAATTTTTTCGCCATCTGTTATACTTCTCAAAAGTATTGCTTTATCTAACAAAAAAAGTAATCCGGCTGCAGAGTTAGTTCGACTTGGTACTTTTCGTAGATGGCGTTATTTTCATTATGCTCTATATTACATTCCTGTCGCAATTTTATTTTTTGAGCATATTACTTGCACAAACACGATGTTTCACATCTGCCAGCCGTCCTGTGACGGCTTGATACGTTTTAATGTAATATTGATAACGGGAAAGACTGTCTACATCCATATTAGGATTTTTCCTGTGTCGTGGGTGTCATGGAAACATACAAACTCGAATACACAAACACTCCGACCCAGAGCAGACCTCCAAAATTCAGATGTCTATATAGTCGGAGATCGAACCTGGAACCCATTGCTTGTCAGACCGGTATTGAGACCGCTCTGTGACGCGGGTCTTCTAACGGACTATACAGTATAACCAGCCCATTGTAAGAGTTGTAGCTTCGATGAATACCAAAGGATAGTTGCATGGTTTCGGCGGTAGAACCAGTAAGTTCATCTTTTTTTTTTAAATATGAAGTCGATGTCATATGCGTTGCTACTCCCGAGGATTAAGATGGTCGCCTCATATTTAAGTGAGCCGGCAACCACACCCTTCTACTGACACGCAAGAACCGCTTCACAATAGGTGTGGCGGTGGTACTTCCCCGGTCAAACTACATTGGTTCTACCGCCTGGCATCGTTACATTTCGACCTGGAAGGTGGCACTATCTCGCCTATATTTATCGTGAAGCATCTCGTAATTTTCATTGGTACTAAGACTCGCGCACGAAGGATTTTGTACCATTATCTATTAAACGGCGAAAAGATACGTTTTTTTTATGGGAGCCCCCTTAAATAATTATTTTATTTGTTGTTGTATCGCCAACGGACATACATTTGTGGAAAAACGGTCTACCTATCATGGTTCATGAGATACAGCCTGGTAACAGACAGACGGACAGACAGACGGACGGACAGTTGACACGGCCAGATGGGCAGACGGACAGCGGATACTTAGTAATATTGTTCTCTTTTTACCTTTTGGGTATGAAACCCTAAAAACAGGCTACGCGCCTTGTATATGTTGAAATATTTAGTAACAAAATACGTATTGTTTTAGATCTGCAATATCGCGAAACGGTTATTGATTTCTGCTTGTATTGTGCTCTCTTATTTCTATACAGTTTTAAAATGCAAATAACAATAAGATACAAGCGAAAGCAAGGGTAACCATATTTACTGAATATTATAATACGACTATGAAAGTAAATTTGACGATTGTAGAACTCTTTGTGGTTCGGCTTCGAAGGCTTTGACTCACTCATTTTGCTGAATAACAGCAGTTTAACACTGTTGTGTTCCGGTCTGAAGTGGTAAGGAAGGCATAGTTATCCGATGCGTTCTGTCTTAGTCCTCAAGGTCGACGACAGATAATACTCAGATTTCATCTAAGGTTCATTACAGATGTATATATTCGGACCTGGTCATTTACCTTCAGATGGACTGTTAGCTCTTTAGTATGCTAAATAAAAAAAAATATGTTTCTCTTACTACATCCTTCAGACCAGAAGACAGCGCATAATATAGGACCCGCGTGGGGGAGCGGTCAGCATACCAGTCTGACATGCAGTGTGTCCCGGGTTCGATCCCCGGCCAGACAGACATCTGAATGATGAATTAAGATTTCTGTTCTGGGTCTGGGTGATTGTGTATTCGTTTTTGTGTGTCCATGTTACCCACGACAAAAGGAAGATCTATTCGTCACGTACATATTTTTTTTTTTATAAAATGAAAAATAGTTTTGTCTATTTAAGCAGAAATAGATGTCTGTGATGCCTGTAAAGTCGAACCACAGAGGGATATATCTTCAAAGTATGGTAAATAGTTAGGGGCATATCCCAACAGAACCATTAAATTGGTCACCCGACAAATCCGATGCCTGTTGCGCGGATCTGAAATCGCAATCTGGGATTTTCATATAACGTTTTACAGTACTGTAATATTTAAGAGTGTTCTTATTGTAGCGCAAAACATTACATTTTGCTTTAGGCTGTTAATGTTGGCCAAGTTTATATCTATGTATTCTGTAGGTCATATCTTCGGCTGGCTTAAGGCCTTGATTCGCCTTTTTTACTAAATTTGGGCCAGTGTTGTTTTTTTTTTTTTACGTGTAAGTTAAAGAGTGAAGTATGATTTTACTTTGGTATTTTATTTATTCGATACATTAAATTTCTAGCTTATATATAGGTAAAGGCTAAAAACCTTTTCATTATATGAAAGAAGAAAACGTGCATGCCGTTTATCATAAAGTAAGTGGTTACGACTACCCGAGGTTGTAAACAACGCCATATAGTACGGAGGCTCTATCTCAAACCAATCACAGTTGCGTTGCTACCAAGGAGGAATAAGATGGTCGCCTCGTAGAAAAGTGAGCCGGCAACCATACCCTCTATCGAACTGCAAGAGCTGATTTACGTTAGAAATATATATTTTATATTAGTTATATGCATCAGTGATAGCCGAATGATTAGCCAATTGGGAATCTGAAACTCTCAGCCTCTCAATTGAGGGTCCGAGGTTTAAATCCCAGGCACGCACCAATAATTTTTCTAAAATTATGTTTTACAAATTAATTATCACTGTTTTACGGTGAAGGAAGACACCGCGAGGAATCGTATACACCTGAGAGTTCTGAAAAAAAAAGTTGTGAAAGGATGTGTAAAGTCTAATACTGAGCCTGAAACTCTCTCCATTTGAGAGTAGACTCGTGTCCAGCAGTGGAATAATGGGTTTGTTAATTAGTTATATTATACATAATTATATATATTATATTTATTTAAGTTAGTTATTAGTATTAATGAGGATGAGAACGTAATTACACTCGTATTATAATGTAATTCCAGTACAAAAAGAAACTGGACACATGCGTGTGATAGGCTGTACAATCACATTATTCCCATGTGGCTACGTAGCTGTGGCTACTGGTCATTAGGGCCTATAGGCATGGGACAGCCAGACAAAGTACTGTCGGCATATTACTATACATATAATAAAAAAATAAAGTTCCGTGTCTGTACATTTCATGTATTTTTTAATAAGTATTTCAGGGAACTGTTATAACTAAAAATATACGTTATAATATTTTTTTGGATTTTAGTCTGTTGGTCTGTGTTTGAAATTGCATCGAAACCAAATGTATCTACGATATATTTATAGTCCTTATAATGGAATTATATATAGTCTTTATCGCACTAAAACCTCTATCAATAGTTTTTTTTCTAATTGAGTAGCAAGCTCGTTTGCTACTTCATTCTTATAAAAAGCAAAGGAGCATGCAGTCCATCTGATGGCAAGTGATTACTGCCGCCCATGGACATCTGTAAGGAACTTCCCGTAGATCAGGGGTTCTATTTGAAGTCGATCACAGATAACGCATCTTACTCCTTGAGACTGAGATGGTCGCCTCATACTCGTATATGTATAACTGGTTCAAATTAGAAATAGGCTTTGTAAATAGCATTAAACCTCCATTGCCAGCATCCAATAATAACACAAAGGCAACAAAATGACTTTCCTAAGAATTTAATTTTCGTTTTCGTCTTGAATCTTCGTGCTTCCGGCACGGATTGCATTAAGATGGTAATAAAATTTCATTAGCACTTTGGAATTTCTTGTTTTCACAGCTTTTAAATTATAATGGCACTAGGGCAGACGTTATTGCATATTCTTACTAATATTATAAACGCCAAAGTCTGTGAGGATTTATGTCATATGATATATGTTATATTTGTTACTCTTTTACGGTAAACTCCCGACCGGGTTGGACTGCATTAACTCATCAGATACTAATTATCGTAGTAAAACTGACCGAAGCCAGCGGAGCCGGGCAAATAAGCTAGTATTGTATATTTTGGTCGAAAAAACGTTTACTAATTAAAGTTTTATAGTTGAATGTGATAAGTGTTGATATATTAAGGAAATATTTTTGTGTGCTATCTGGTATCATCTCGAGTACCCCTCCCTTTCATTTTACTATAGATATGGGGATGGTGGTGGTACTAAGGGAAAATTCAAGGATATTAGGCAGCGTCACTGCTGTAGTGTGACTATTGGCAAAAACCACCATAAGGGAAGGCCTATGTCCAGCATTGGAACTATAAGGCTGATGGATGAAGATGATTGGTATGTTTGTGGTAAAGATTAGAACTTTTGTTATTACTACTACTACATTTTTTTTGTTTAATAAACGTGAGAATTTTCGTTTATTCCGAACCCCGCCTTAGTATTGAATGAGAAACAATTCAGAGGCTAGCTAACCTTGTTTTTTCGCCGTCCGCTGATTTTAGACTTCCTTAGCAGGGTTATTTAACATCAGTTAAACCACATACTTATAGTTATGATACAGCATTTTTATGAAAATTGTAAATTAGTCGAGCATGTGTTTAGAGCTTAACATCAGATGGTACTCATTTCAATTAGAAACCTACTTCTTTTGTTAAAAAAGCTATTTGTTAAAAAAGAACGCTAATTAGCATCTTAACTAAGCACCAATTACTAAAGAATCATTGCCAGGTTCTGTTTAGTTTTTCCTTTTTTGCACACCGTACCCTCAAAGTTTTGTTGTAATGAGCTCTTTGGCGTTTTACACAAACACGGTACTTTCTATTGTTTCGTCTTGTATTTAAGAATTGTCAACTCTATCTGAATACATGTAGGACTTAGACTAGCGTGATGTGTTTTTTCTAGTTAAGTCTCAGGCGGGAATCGTTTTGGGGACATTACAAATTTGGGTAAA
The DNA here is from genome assembly GCA_018249875.1 of Cecropterus toxeus. Taxonomy (NCBI): domain Eukaryota; kingdom Metazoa; phylum Arthropoda; class Insecta; order Lepidoptera; family Hesperiidae; genus Cecropterus; species Cecropterus toxeus. The sequence continues at coordinate 3,276 of DWNE01008938.1, read as the reverse complement.
GACAATATAGGTACAAATCTATTCCCTACCTATTGCTGGAAATCTAACTGTTATGTAAAGTTTTAACAATACTCAAGTTTAAACAGTTCAATTTAAGTTTTATTATTAGATTCAGAATTTAAATCTAATTTATTTTTTGAAAAATATATACGTACGTAACTATATAAATATACGTTTATTGTAAAATTAAATTGTATTGTATTAAATAAATAAATACGTACGTAACACTTTGGTGAAACTTATACATTTTCAACAAGCAAGAGGTAATATAAACTATTGTGTATTCAGTGGCTGGATTGAGATTGATTTTTAATTATTCTCTGATATGAAATATACTGATACCAGGAGGACTGATGACCTAAAGAAGACGGCGGGCTACCGTTGGATTCAGATGGCGCAGGACCGGTTGGAGTGGCGATAAGGCGGAGATAAGGGGAAGCCTATGCCCAGCAGTAGACTTTAAAGGGCTGATAGATAGATAGATAGGTGAGATGAAATATCTGATATGATATATATGAAAAAGTTCATAAGGTCTACCGTGAATGTTTTATTTAAATCGGTAGAGTAATTTTTTGATACTTGAACAAACAAACAACTATATAGGAAATAAGAAATAGCACAGATATAACCACTTTAGTTACAATTCTAGTACAGACTTAAAATCGAGACGAACTGAATAAACAAACCAAAGTAATTTAAAACATAGGAGAAGCGGTTTTTCACGTCGTGTTCTACATTTTGCGCAAATGGGACATTTGTATTGTTTTTACTAAAGTTTCAGGGGTATACCCTCATTTATAACGTGAATCGTAAATCACACAATATTTCGTTGTATGACAAGTAGACGTCATAAATAAAGATGTCACAAATGAACACAGTAGATTTCACGTAACATTAGTGTGCTTAAACTGTTTCAACTTGCTTTATTAGTTTGTTTGTAAAAGGGGGTGAAATTTGCATGAGCAAAGTGTATCCAAATTTATTACTTATTAATCCAAGAACGCACGTTTAGTGTAGTGATGACATTCTAAGTCTAATATGGAAGATGTAACAAGATGGCGGATGAGCTAAGATGGCGGACGCTCCAAAATGGCGGATTAATTAATTTGTACGCACCATTATTATACAGATATGAAGAGAAAGAGTTTTTTGAAAAGAATACGAAAAAACATTAAAAAGGATATTTTTTATAATTTTTAAATATAATTTTATTAAACTTACCAATATAAATGTTAATGAAGATTGGGGTTCTCTGGCTAAAGAGTTCAAAATTTGTACCACTACTTTCTTCCAACATTGTAATAATTACCTTGCGACATATACATTTTTTATCAGATTGAATAGCAAACGAGTATGCAGTCCGTCTGATGGTAAGTGGTTCCTGCCGCCCATGGACATCCCTAAGCAACTTTATATAGAACAGGGGTCCTATCTGAAGTCAATCACTGATGTGTTGCCACTCCCGAGGACTAAGATAATCGCATATATTTATAAGTAAATCGGCAACCACACCCTTCCACCGAAACGCAAGAACTGCTTCATGCTAGAAATACTCGTAGGTGAGATAGTGGTACGTCCCCGGTCGAACACTGGTTCTACCATCTGATAAATGACTCTGCACGATGATGTTACAATGATATTTTTATTTATATATCTATGAATAACAAAATACTAATAATAATGAGTAAATACGAAATATTGTTACCAACTTAAACGCTTCATTAATTAATTTTGACAAATGAGGTAACTCTCCAATATCAACCCTATTAACCTATACATATTATGAATTATTTGTTGTAGTAATTGCTTTCTTGTCGAAATAATGGCGGGCTGGTTGTATTTTGTTTCGAAATGAAATAATATTATACTGTTTAAATGTACCATTTGGACCGCTGTGAATTTTGAAACTTAATCTCATCAAAATCTTGGTTTTATAATCACTTCCATTTAAATTATTTCATGGTCGAATTAAATATAGGGTAATTAAACATAGGGCGGTCATTATTTGGGCGGTAGATTAGCATGAAGGTAATTCTGGCATACGGATAGGTATTTTTCTTTACGTTATGTTAAAATCAGAACTAAGCCCTACTTATTGGAAGCAACACATCTATGGCCGAACTCGGTGAAATTCCTATCTTACTTGGAGTAGCTTTGGACTGTAGTAATAGCCTAAAGGTTGGAGTTTGGCTTTTCAATTGAAGATATGACATTAAAAACCCATGGACCTCTGATTTAAGTTAAGTTTTAAGTTATAAAGTGAAATTATTATCACTTGCTTTAATGGTCAAGGACAAAATAGTCACCTATACGACTGAGAGTGTAAAAAAATCCATACCTCACTCTTAAACGGACACCCGGAGAGTGTGTCTGACTTTAGTGGAAAACCGTGTCTAGTTGGACAATAAAATGTCCTTCAATCCTTCTCATTTCAGGATCTGTCTCCAGCTGTAGGAGACGGTTTGGGTTGACGTATATTCTTTACTTTATCGCGTATGATAGTTGGCGCTAAAATCTAAACTCTGACTGCAACACCTCTGCAGATATAGCCAAGTGCAGAAGTGTCTCCAAATACGAAATTCTCGATTCCACAGCATCCAATTGCAAGCAACGGAATTTCCTCCCCCAAGTTAAATATTGGCGTTGGATGGCGTAAAGCGAGAATTTAATATATCTCGCTACGACTCATACGAGTTTAACATGTTCAAATTTATGGTGCCAACGATGGAGGTCTTATATAAATAATTGTATGCGATAAATTACGTGCATTTCATGCCACATTTCCTTGTACTTCCTAATTTCTCACTCCCTAATGTGATGATATTATGTAAGATGTACTTTATGTTGCTGCAAACTGTTATATAAATAAATAATACCCATGTATATGTTAAAGATGATAAACCCTTTATAGTTCGAGTCTTATAGTATCATTACCTATTTATGTCTAATATCAGCGGTTTCAATCGCTGCTGTATTGTAGTAAGGGCCACAAACCTATCTAAAGCTTTCGAATTCAGCCCTCAGAGATTCCATCGCATTTGTGACCAATTTAAAGTAAGATACTAGGCTTCTCGGAGGTTATTTACAGATGTTCATAGGCGGCAGGCGGCACTTACCATCAGGTACATGCCCTCTCAGTAACTTCTGCTATCGTGGTTTCATTAGCCTCCATGTTATTTTCTGTTTTTAGGAAACTTTAATAAATGTAGTTATTAAATAAAATAAACTGTTATTGAATAATGGACGTTTTATTTGAAATCGACAGACCAAAGATTA
>DWNE01008937.1:0-11217 GCA_018249875.1 Cecropterus toxeus | reverse complement strand
GAATTGAGTACCTCCTCCTTTTTGGAAGTCGGTAAAAATATATATGAAAATCGTTTTATTTCTATGCATTCTATGGTGCATATATTTTTGGTGTTTTAGATTTTCCAGATGATCAACAAGATGTCGTATATTACAGTCATCTGCCATTACAATTTTAAGAAATCATGATATAACCTTTTTAGACATCTTCTATTATTTTAAATTCCTGAAATTAATTATCTAACTAGTAATTCTTGATTTAGCCACATTTAGCACAGCGTAGGGTTTAGAATTTCAAATAATTAAAAGTATTCCTAATCGATCGTGTAACGAAATACGAAATATCGATGTCACGTTCCTTTGACAACCGCGCGTTTAAAAAACTCGAGTGCAAACACAATTTTCACATTAGTACTATTTCATTCTCATCGTACAGTTTATTAAAACATTATTTATGTTTTATAATTATATAGTTTACCGATTCGTAGTGCAACAAGTGATTAAGCGCTAAATTAAAACAGTCGAAAACCTCAAACCGAGTCCATAGCGAATGCAAAACATCTATTCTTGTCGGAATTACAATTGGTACACAAAATACTGGTAACATTGCAATATTCGGTTGTGGCGTCATGAATAAAGCATAACGCATACTAATGTCTTGTGACAACATTATGTTTGTGCGTCATGACTAATTTTGGGAAATGTTTTCCTTTGAATTTTGTGAAATTGTTGTTGCAGACGAGCATGTTGCCTACCTCATGGAAAGTGGTGTCTACCACCCTTCAGTATCTGTAATGATTACCGAATATAATTGGAGTATTAAAATCCGTATTTTATCTGAAGAAAATTATACAGATATATCCGTAGGTGGCAGTTGCTACCATAAGCGAATTGCATGAATCGTTGGAAAAGTGTAGCTAATTTAAATACATGGCGACCATCTTCGGCCTTAGGAGTGGCAATGCAACTTACTACTTACGTACTTAACTACAGGTAGGTCAACCTGTGTTCTATTTGGAGTTTTCTTTACATGCTTTATGAGCGGTAGTGCCCGCCATTAGGTGGAGTCAGTGGCGTAGCGGAGGGTTACGCCGCCCGGGACGGAAGTTGAACTCGCCATCCATTCACAAATTTTAGTCGGCAAAACAAATAAACTATGATATCTAACCGAAAGAAAACGAGAGTATCAAACTTGACGACCACAAAAAACGACAATATTTAACTTGACGACCAAAAAAAAACAAGGTTGCCAAATCTTTTTTTGCCGCCCGGGGCGCTTTCTATTAGTAATAAAAAAAAAACATTTATACACTGAGATAACATTATTTATTACTATGACATAAAATATAATAGATGTCTAACATCGTCTACAATATTTTGATAAAACACTAACATTGCATGTATGTCATGAATAAAATATGAAAACGCAGTTCAATTTTCCGCTGCGTTACACTGACCCGTTGATATCTTCTGACTGCGCCTCATGTTCTTAGGGTTCAGTACCCAAAGGACAATACCGGGTCCCTATTACTAATACTCCGCTCTCTGTCTTTCCGCCTGTCTGTCACCAGGCTGTATCTCATGAACATAAACAGTAGAAATTTTCAAGGAAAGAAACTTAAAACACGATAAAATAAATATTTAAAAGGGCTTTTATTTTTTTGCTCGATGTTATAACGGCAAGAAGTAAACGCCTGAAATATTCACATAATATTTAGTTTATATATTCACTTAAAAATAAATAATTAAATTAAAATAAAATAAATATTTCAGTGCGGCCTTCATACAATTTTTTGCGGTTTTTAATAGATAACGGATACGGAACCGACTCGCACTTGGTCGGTTTTTAAACTGTTTTTTTAAAACTGTTTGTTTCTATTTTAAAACATTTGATGTCGTAGATGGAAGAACCCTGTTTGGTTCGACACAGGAGGTACCACCACCACACCTATTTCTGCCCAATAACATCCGTGTTAACATCATTGTTGTGCTTGTATGATAGGTTTGGTAAATAAATACTTATCCGATTCCTTCCGTAGTCCTCAGAGGTAGCAACGCATCTGTGGCTGACCTCAGGTAAAATCTGGGGTTGCTTACAGATGTCCATAGGTGCCAGTGGTAGCTTACCATCGGGTGGACTGCATGCTCGTTTGCTACTTCTACATTTTAAAAAAATGATCACGTCAATTTTGATTTCTATCTTAATCTACGAGTTTGGACGAGATCGTTATTTTAGCAATAAGAGCACCTATTGAATACGAAAAAAAATATTCTTTATTTCTTTTCATTTCTATCCGCTTTGTTACATTTCAATCCATTCTATTATATACTGTGGAAATATGTAGAAGAATTAAGCAATACTTGAACAATCAAGTGTATATTTTTTTTTGTTTCTTATAAACACTCATAAACGAAGACACACCTGACTTAAAAGATTTACTACAATGATTTACTTAATGTAACTAAATGAAAACACACCTTAAAACATTCACAAATTCCTTGGCTAGTTTGAACCTGGAACTTTCCGTGTGTCAGATAAGCTTAGTGACCGTTGCGTCACGCGACCTCGCATTCTGTGATACCATGAATAAAACATAATGCGCGCAGTTCAATTTTCCGGCGCTTTCCACTGGCTTGATAATATCTTCTGACTGCAGTCAGACCGGTTTTGGAATTGTAACATCACTGAACCACATTCGCTATTTGCAGATTAATTTCCCTTTGCCACAATATTTACAACTAGATCTTGCGATAAGTTAGTTCCTCTGGTAATACAGTAGTTATGCTAAAAGTTATTTTGTATTTCTGTGGTATAAAACAGAGTTAAGAACTACTGTTTTGATCTGAAGTGTGTTCATTTATCAGTCTTTTAATGTTTGATAGAAATACGCCTCCGTAGAGGGGTTTTAAAAATGGCCACCATACCTGGCATACTCTGTCGGTGACCGGAGCAGGTATCGTATACTAGCATATAAGAATACTATTTTTTTTACTTCCATCTTATAATAAAAAAATAAATTGAAAAAATATCTCGAAATAGTCATAAATTCCACTGAAACTTAATAAGTCTGAGCTCTTTAGAAATCTAAACAGAAATGTATGGAGAAATCTATATTTCGTTTAAATCCTTAAGACTTAAAAGCAATATAAAAATAAACGTACGCCAGCAGGTTACTTTTATTTTGGACTTAATATCTTTTAGCTGTAAAGAAAATATAAGGCAGGTACGAGCGGGAAGTAGATTAAAAATACACCTTTCTGGCATCGTGTGTGGCGGTCGAACGAAATGGATATCGTATGAAATTTTCAGTAAATGTTCCGTTATTTTCGACGCAGGCTTCTTGGAATTATGCAACAGATACCGTAAACGCTTGCAAGCTTTTTTATTTGAAGGAAATAGGAAATCGGCAGAAACATCTATCATTTTTTTAGATTCATCACTGGAATATCTTTTGCTTGATCGGTGTTTTTAGATATTTCTAACTGAATCAATCATTTCCGAAATTTTAAGTATCTAAGTTAATTTTTGGTTATGGGAAAAACTGAGAGTATACTTACGCCGAATTCTTACTGGATACATATCCACGGTATTTCTCTAGATGTTAGTTTTGAGCGCGTACAAAATTGCATGCTTTCGCGGATCCGACGGCATTGTTCCTTCTCCTGGGTTCATCTGAGTTTAGTATGAAACTGGTGTTACTTAATCTTTGGGTCGCATGAGAACATTGCCTGCAACCTCGTGAGTAGGAGTAAAACTGCGGCACAAAAATGGACACCAATACCTCACATGATTCACCATTCCAATCGGTCCTGTGTCTTGATTGTTTCTTGTTATCTTCTTGAGAACGTTTTAATCGTTTGACCGTTGACGGAAGAAGAACGTTGTTTCTTTTGCTAAAATAATTATTGATGCAGAATTGTTTTCGCAAAGTTAACAGATGTTCGCAGACAATAACTGATGCGATGGACTACCTGATACGTTCTTATTGGTATCGACTTTGAATTAGATCAAAGCTTCTTATAAATACATTTACCGTCACCTATTGTCGTGACGGTAGTGTCACTATCCTTGAACCACAACGTTATTCACCGCCTTTAATATTTACACACGTACCAACATGTATCTAGTACTTGTAATACTTTAGTTTCCCTACGCTTAAGTGTAGGAAGCTCTAAACCGCTAAGTCACTCTTCATTAAGTCAAGACGAAGTGTCGCAAAACACTTCACTTTACGACAGTTTAGCGGCTTCACGTAACTGATGCAATGTACGTTACTGTCACTTTCGCATGTAATCTGCGTTTGTGGGTAAACTTAGTTTCAGTTGTGGTTTTTGCAGTGTATCTAATCTTCATTTATGCGTCGGCTAAGCAAAATTTTGTTTTAGATGGCAAATGATTATTTTTAAGAGTTCATGGGTATTTCTAATCAAACTTTACGAGGATTTTAGTCGAACCTTATGTGGGTCATACGCGTTGCCTTGCTGTTACAAATAGCTGTATTTGTTAGTTCCTCCGATGCCTCCGCAGTTAAAACATAAACAGTTTTGCCAGCTTAACTTTAGGCCCAGGTAAATAATTGTATTGAAAGTTTAAGGTCACGTAAAATAATAACTATTGGATTTTTCAGGCTTATTGCCAAAAAGGACTACCTATATTTTAAATCCTTGTTACTTCTTTTATGTCATTATTAATTTGCAATAATATTCCATCCGCCACTGAGCTATCAGGCCTTCATTAAGTCGAGATGGAGTGTTGCAAAACATGCGTCGCTTTACGACCGTTTAGCGTCTCCACGTGAGATCTACGTGAGATACATTATGCACTAACGTCATTAGATCCGAGCATCATCCTCTATATATGCGTAAAATGTTATCATGAACGCATACAAAATGTAAATTTATTACAGCAAAAATGTTTTAAGTCCCAGGATTTAATCGGTAAAGAATAACATCTACAAGATAGGTTAATGTTAAAGTTCTATAAAAACTGCGTGTAATCTGCCAATCCGCATTGTTTAGCGTGGTGGAATAGCGCCTGAATTTTTATTAAATAAAAGTTCTTGTTGAACATAAATACTATAACGAGGTGATGATGATAAAAAAATACGCGATGATAAAATAATATGACTTTTTTTGACCTATAAAGGGGACACTGGGACACAAATTTACGGCGAAATTCCGAGATAAAGGTATAATAGAACTTCGTCCTTTTTGAAAGTCGATTAAAAATATTAATTTTCAAACCGCTCTCGGCGAAGTTAAAGGAATTTATTAAAAGCAATCTAGATTTCTGAAAGTTTCAGTTAAACAGATGAAATCGACTTTCTTGGCAAATACTCTTTGTAAGTATTCATTTATTTCAGCAAATCTTCTTTGCTTACTCACTGTAAATAGTTAATTATGCCTTCTTCATATGTTTATAGCTGTAACCTATTTGCGCTCTGGTGTACTCGGACTTTCTTTGGAAGTGAGGGATGTTCAGTAGGTGAATGCTCTACTTCCAATTTTTTTGTCATGGACTGTTGAGCCTGGAACTTCTGCTCTACTACTTCCCTAGGCGTGAGGTAGTCCTCCCGAAATCGGAGGTCTGCGCGCCGCTGAAACATTGCAGCATAGACCTTTATCTGCAGATTTTAAGGAGGGCACCCCCAATAAGCACCCCGCTCAAGGGAGATAGTGCAGTATCCACGGATGACCTCGACTACCATCCTCTGTGCTCTCTTTGGAAGGGTGACATTCTGCTTTGTCAGGGCCTTCGCCAAACTGGTGACCTATGGACCGCATTACCCACATGTATATTAGGTGGCACCCACTAGGCCCCGGATAGGGAAGAAGCTGCTTGTTTTTGGTGTTTTCCGACTGTCACTATGGCTATTGACAAGACTTAAATGACTATCCATAACGTAAGGGTTATTCCAGGATATAAGGCATAAGTACATAGAACGTGCATGAAATTTTGGCTCACTTTTATATAAGGTGACCATCTAGGTCCTCGAGAGTAGTAACACTATCATTGACTTCAGATAGAACCCTTGCTCTATATATAGTTGCTTACGGATATTCATGGGTGGCAGAGACCAGTTACCATCAAATAGACTGCATGCTTGTTTGCTTTAATCTTATAAAAAAATTACCGCTAAGGCCATCCATATAACTTCTAATAACCCCCGGCGTTAATTACTTTTGTAAATAGACTCTCAGTAAGTCTTTATATGATTGGACTAAAACTGTTTGCCCAATAATAAGAAGCACTTAAAGTTTAGAACACTGCAATAAAATCCGTTTTGATTACAACTAATAACTGACGATGGCTAAGGTAAATTACGCCCACCTATATTTACAGCCCTTTGTGGAAGCAGACAGGTTCAACCCATTAGCCTGCACGACGCGCGAACTATTCGAATTAATTAAATTTAATTGTGTAGAAACGCGAAGTCGGTTTCGAGTCTCGTGAAAGCGAAATATATTTATTTGGATGCACCCATCTTACTTCGTGCTGTCAGTCGCACTGTATTAGCGGATTTGTTTAAACAATTTTACTTTTAAGTTTAACTGGAAGTTGCTACTATGTTTTCGAAAATCATAACAAAATTTTATTACTTTTGCTTATATTCATTCAAAAGCATTATTATTTCTTCTTAAAGTAATATAATCCAGCTATTTATTTCATGTATTTTAAAGACTATTCTAGCCTCCCGCTAGAACTTCCCGTGCCGCGTGAACTGGGGCTGTCGTGATAGTAGATTGGTCATCTTAGTCCTCAGAAGCGGCAACATATCTGTTCGGCTTTGGTTGGAACTCCTGTTTTAGTATACATGGAGATGATTACAGATGTACATGAGTAGGATAAGCCACGTATCCTAAGAAGGACTCTTTTATATTTTTTTATGAAAGTGGCCGTCACGGAGCGCCTCGCAGGTGTGAAACATTGTGTTCGTGCAAGTAATATGACAAGATGACGACAGGAACTAAATATATAGCATAATAAAATAACACCATCTGCCACCATCGAACTAACACCGCAGGCCGCTTAGTTTTGTTAGACTCTAATAGTTCCGAGAATGTATAACAGATGGCGCAAAAGTAGATAAATGCAAGCATCGCCACGCTAACAATCAGGTTTATCTGCGTCTATAGATGGATTGTTACCCATAAAAAATTAACAAAATAGGTCAAGTGCGAGTCGGACTCGCGCATGAAGGGTTCCGCACCATTATCTACAATATTGAGCAAAAAACACGTTTATAGTATGGGGTGGGTCCCCATACTATATAGTCCTTAATATATATATATTTATTTTTTAGTATTTGTTGTTAGAGCGGCAACGGAAATACATCATTTGTGAAAAATTCAGCTTTCTAGCTATCACGGTTTATGAGATACAGTCTGGAGACAGACAGACGGACAGACAGCGGAGTCTTAGTAATAGGGTCCCGTTTTACCCTTCGGGTACGGAACCGTAAAAAGGGTAATAACGTAAATCACATATCAATAATATCACATGTTCACATTAAAAAAAATCATTATTTTTAATGCATCTTTGTTGATTAAACATCATTTTCCCTGTATTGGGTATTTTACAAATCAGTCGTAAATTGATGCACCAACGAAAAAGACATTTAAAAGCTTATAGTTAGATAAAAATGTTTAAAATGTTTATTATCAAAAATAAAATACAATCATTTGATATTTAGAATATATTCAGCATGTATATTAGTCAATATAAGATGTATATATTTTATTAACCACATTTACAAACTGTTAGTTATATTCGTTATTTAAGTACTTTAGTAATTCAGTCACCGTTAGTTTACACTTTAATGTGTATCGTGTTTTATGACCATGTATTAAATTGCATGCAACACTAGAAGTTTCAAATGTTATATATTATGGTGTCATCGCTATATTTAGCATACTGTCAACATTTTCGTGATTCCAGGCAATAGGAATTGTATTAAATCGAAGTTTCTCAAACTTTTAGCTCCATGTAACCCTATTAGAGGTCATATTTATTGCAAATCCTTAATAAACTATTTTTAGTATTGTTTTAATAAATAACATAGTTATAAATAGGAAGCGTATCTTGCAAGCCTCATGTTTAGTCATATTTAAGGCAAGTTACTGGAGCTATCTTTTATCTATATAAAAACAAATAATTTAAAAAAAAGTAAAAAATAAATAAAAGATATAATACAAACAAAGAAGACAAACCCGTTGAGTTTCTTGCCGGATCTTCTCAGTTGAGGTCGCGTTCCGATCCGGCGGTAGTGTAACAAAATATTGTAACTGACAATTTGTAAGTGCCCTCGTAGGCCTGTGCAAAATAAAGACATTTCATTTCATTATATTATAAATGAGATTTTAAGAACTAAGGACAGATTTTCGGAGGATATTTGCTTTGATTTGGTTAGGTAAGTAGCCGCAATCATAATTTTTTCACGTACCCCTAAAGTAACCAGCGTACCTCAGGGGTACGTATCCCACTTTGAGAAACATGTACTAGATTAAACTTAGCTGGCTTATTTTGATATGTTTAGTCTGTATTCATGGCGTCGTCCTAAATCAAATTGTTGATGAATATTCATGAACATTGAAGAAGTTTGAAGGACGTTGAGAACTGTTAAGTAGATTTTGATTGCAAAACCACTTGAAGAAACCTACTTGAATTTGTTAAAACAAGTTCAATTTATGTACAAATAAATTAACAAATAAATAAGTAATATATGTACCTAGATATGTATATATTCATACATATGTTTTAGCAACAGGATGTTGTATTTTTTGTATTTTTATGCTGGTGAATATACCATGTGAATAAAAATACAGACGAATTGAGTATCTGCTCGTTTTTGTTAGTCGTTTAATCATTGTGATGTATCGTATATTGACCATTAAGTTTAGAACTATGTAGAAAGATTATAAAAATATTTTTGATTTAGTAGTGACATAGTAGTCGGTTGTATTTTTGTTAATTTTGATTTGTACCTAAATTTACCAAAAACTTAAAGATAGTACATGGAAGTAGTACTTGTGTGGCATACTTGATTGCTTTAGTTCGTGTATTAATAAGTATTTTCTAGAAAAGACATCGTGAGTTTTTTAGTCAAAAATTCTCATATTACTGAATTTCTAAGAATGAAGTTAAGGCATACTTATGATAATTGATAAAATTTCACATTTTTGGGAATAAATACTGCTTACTAATTGTGTTAGTCTAATATCGCGAAAGAAAATTTCTTTGATCTAGCACGCAACGAGGAAATAAAAACATATTGCAAGACAACTTCCAGATACAAAAGATAATTTCTTGTAACAAAAACAGAGACGTAATTACCCCTGAAATAGGCAATACCTTTTTTAGTTGCTAGCTGTAATTGGATTCGCTACAATATGGGAAGCTTGTAGACGTTCTACGCAAGCGCTACGAATGTTCTACGAGATCACCATTATGACGGTTTATTATACATACAGTATATTATCTACATAATTGTTACTTACGAATATTTTATTGTTGGTAGACTTCACACACATTTGAAATACCCCAGGTGATTAGTTATTCCTATTTACTTGTATACAAACTAAATCATATTTTTTTCACGTAATATTTAAGGTGTATCTTTATAGGTTCATTTAAACTTCGGGTTACGCCGCGATTTGTTACAATAATAAGATTCAAATCTTCTCGATGCTCCCGAGGATAAGGATGTTCATCTCAAATACAAGCGAGCCAGCAACCACACTCTTCCACTGAAAGAAAAGAACTGCTACACGCTAGAAATAGGTGCAGGGGTGGTACGCGGTCGAACTACTGGTTCTACCGCCTGGACCTTACCTTAAATTTGAAACTATATTAAAGGACTATGAAAAAGCCTTTATAAAATTAAAATTTAATAATGGCGTAAATGAAATATAAATTGTTTATTAAGAGTTATCAAGAAACGATTTTTAAACAAGTTTTGAGGTATGCAGCATTGGAAGGTTTAAGAAAATCATTAGTATATACGTATTATACTTATAAGTAAACCAGTGTTGTATACGTTATTTTTATAATTTCGTAGAATAGTTGAAAAGAAAATCTCCCAGAATAGGGTTACGCTAGAATAGTACAACAAAAGGTTTTCCAATAAACAACTTTATCATAACGTCTGATTTCTTTTGGAACCTATCAACTCAATAAGTCGCACAAAACAAATTGCTTCTTCACTACACAATAGGGAAATTTTCAAGATAATTGTTTTTTAAGGACAACGGAAGAAGAAATTTAAAATTCATGAAATATTTTTATAACCAAGATGGGTTTCATTAATATGATTGACTACAACAGTTTTTCTGAATAAATTTTTAAACGAGCAGGCAGTCCATCCGATGAAGTGATGACAGATACATTGCTCTCGAGGGCTAAGATGGTTGCTTCATGTATAAAAGGGCAACCACACTCTTCCACCTAAACACAAGAGTTGCTTCTCGCCAGAAATTGGTGTGGCGGTTATACTTTCAAGGTCGAACTACACTTTTTTTACAACTTAGTGGTATTTTTTTGTAAATTAAACAATATTTTCTAGTGTCTTCGATGAGTGAGAAAATTAGTTTATTAATTAGGATTTTAAGATTATTTAACTATTAGAATTATTTTGTATAAAATAGAGTTAGGGAATAAAAATGTACTATAACAGATTATATTATAAGTAGCGTTTTCAGTAAAATACTATTGAATGCCTACAAAAATTAAACTTTGTTTGAGGAGCCTAAGTTTTTATGTCTACTAGGATAGATAGGTCTTTTATTTAAAAGAATAATTCTTTTAAATCAGTAGCTATAAATAATTAAACAAAACTGAAAAAAAATGCGCTCATGATTTCTGTTTTAAATTTCAAATTCATTAGTAATTTTCTGTCTGACACCTACACAATTTCCATTCCATTCCATCTGCCTTGGTAATTACACTGAAGTCTTGCATACTTGGTAGTTGTAATAGAAAATACTTTGTACGGTATTTATGTATATTTTTCCTACATATACTCCCTTTATACGCAACTGCGTCATAAAGAATGTAATGTTTTCGTGCGTATGTGCGCCTGTTTGTTCATAAGTTAATGTCTTTGGCTTGCTCTATATCCTAATTCGTCTGAGTTGTCAACGTGTCATAGGTTATATACTTTTTTTAATATAGCATTTGCGACCAGAAACAACTCGTCCAGTCCAGGTGGTAGAACCGATATAGTTCGGGGAAGTACCACC
>DWNE01008936.1:0-11218 GCA_018249875.1 Cecropterus toxeus | reverse complement strand
AAAGTAACATCAATATTTTCTATTGTGTAATAATTTCTGTCTATTTGCGTTGCCCTGGTCAGAAGGGTAGGGCCCCTACCCCTTCAGGGGCAGCAACGCATGTGTGGCTAACCTCATGTAAGATTCTGATCTTATCTGATATCTATGGACGATGGTGGCCACTTACGACTAACTAGGGACTAGATTCGCGTTCATGCTTTCATTATCTATATATATATATATATAAGAGGCAAATCCGACTCACTGACTTATATATCAAAGCACAGCCGAAACGAATGTTCCTATAACCCTACAATTTGGTACCTGGTGTAAGTAAGCGATAAGAAAGGATTCTTAAAAATTCAACCCATAAGGGGTTTAATTAGGAGTTAAAAGTTTGTATAAAAGTTCGCCAATTTTGAAGCAAGCTCTATGAAACTTAGTATCTGGCTTTATGTGTAGATATAATGAATGCAAACAAATACACGATTTTTTAATGTCCAACGAAGTCATGTCAAAATAGTCATTTCAAGTAACGTCAAACTGGCTAAATACGAATCAGATTTGCGCACGAAGGATTTCGTGCCATTATCTATAAAAAATGGTAAAAACATACATTTGTTGTACGATAGCCTGCTTATGTATCTCTATTATTCCGTTTTCGAAAGCGACAACAGAAACACGTTCTCTCTAAAAAAAATAACTATATAGCTATCAAGGTTCATAAGACAGACAGTTGAACAGTGAAGTCTTAGTAAAAGGGTCCTGTTTCTACTCTTTGGGTTTGGAGCTCTAAAAATGAACTTCAATTATTACTATTAAATTTCGATCACTGCGATGGGCAACTAATTTTCATACATGATTCTTATGCTTAAATTGTGAACTCATAAATTTGTTACAGGACTTTTTGCCAAAGTTAGTTGTATGAATCTGAAGATAATAAAAAAGTCTATTTATATATAATGTACTAGAATTAAGCAAGTATATGGTAAAACCACTTAATACATAATCTCTTTTACTTTACCTTTGAGACATTTACGCAACCAGCACCGAAATGTGTAAGGAATTTTACTGCAGAGTAGCTATGAGTATAAAATTCTTAATGAAATCTGGGTCGTTTTCGAAATAAGTAACTCCACTGCATTGCGAGTTTCAATTTGCTTAAGACGGTCTTAAATTTATACGAGTCTAAACCTAGGAACGTGAAAAATCCCCAAGCGAATTGTAAACGTGTTCAGCGTTCTCTGCCATATTTTCCTTCGGTGCCCCCAATCGCTCCTCCGCTTATGCGCCGTCAAGGGAGTGTTTGATTTGGCGCAATCGTATCGGCGCGGCTTATCGGGCGAACTCGATAGAGTTTATACTGAACACTATGAAATTCTGAAATTAATATTTCTGTGCTGATTTTAATATTTTTATAAGAATTTAGTGAAATCTATAATTATTGTCGTGGTTTCGTCAATTATACTTACACAAGTTACTCAGGTTATGTGACTAATTGAAACACAATGTTATCGTAAGCTTTTGTCATTAATTTCCAAGAATTTGAAAATATCTACACTAAGTAATAATAACAATTTCGACGCGAATTATATAAGTGTTCAGAATTCTGCCATATTTTTTTTCAGTGCCCCCAATCGCTCCTCCGCTTATGGGCCGTCAAGGGAGTGTTTGATATGGTGCAATCGTATCGGCACGGTTTATCAAGCGAACTCGATAGAGTTTATACTGAACACTATGGAATACTGAAATTAATATTTCGGTGCTGATTTCCACATTTTTATAAAAAATTAGTAAAATCTTCAATTACAGTCGTGGTTTTGTCAAGTATACTTACACAAGCTATTCACGCTATGTGACTAATTGAAACACAATATTATCGTAAGCATTATCATTAATTTCCAAGAGTTTGAAAATATCTACACATAAAAATGATAAAATCCCGATGCAAAATATATAAATGTTTAGTATTCAGTTATAATAAACCTAAAATGTAAACGCGAATTCTGCCATATTTTTCTTCGGTGCTCCCAATCGCTCCTCCGCTTATGCGCCGTCAAGGGAGTGTTTGATTTGGCGCAATCGTATCGGCGCGGCTTATCGAGCGAACTCGATAGAGTTTATACTGAACACTATGAAATTCTGAAATTAATATTTCGGTGCTGATTTCAATATTTTCAGAAGAATTTAGTGAAATCTTTAAGTATTGTTATGGTTTCGTCAAGTATACTTACAAAAGTTAGTCAGGTTATGTGACTAATTGAAACACAATGTTATCGTAAGCTTATCGTAAGCATTAATTTCGAAGATTTTGAAAATATCTACACTTAGCAATAATAAAAATTTCGACGCGAATTATGTAAGTGTTCAGAATTCTGTCATATTTTTCTTCAGTGCCCCCAATCGCTCTTCCGCTTATGCGCCGTCAAGGGAGTGTTTGATTTGGCGCAATCGTATCGGCGCGGCTTATCGGGCGGATTCGGTAAAGCTTGTACTGAAGTATCGAACATTGAAATAATATTTCGATGTCGATTTTAAATCCAAATACAAATTTATCATTTTTTAACTTTAAATATTATATCGTTAAACAACTAACTTCTATGCTACTGAGCTGCAAACGTTTAATATAATCAACTCCATAAACAACAGGGGTGGTTTTCTGTAGTCAATCCCAGATGCGTTATTACTACCGAGGACTAAGATGATCGCACGTAATATACGAAAATAAGCCGGCAACCACATTCTTCCAAGCAAGAGCTTCATGTAAGAAATAGGCAAGGGGTAGTCGAACCATACTCTTTTACTGCAATCTTATGTTAAGTGATTCCATGTGTTCTTACATCACAAGAGCTCAATTTAGCACCAATCCATTCTCCAAGTGTTTACCGTCCAAGTAGCTGTAACCTACATAACCTACTTAGCTAAGTTGCCTGAACACTATTTGACTTTGCACTGACGAAGCGACGGTTCGTGTACACATCACGTAATTGACAAACGTAACCGTAAGTAAAGAGTAGTGTTAAATTCAGTTTTATACGAGCAGACGCGTGGTTTTTATTGTGACTTTAACTTGACTAAATTTTCGGGTCTATCTGACGCATGTCAGATGACACTCGGCTACATGGCAGGATGTGTAACGTAAAATTTTAAATGTTTATTTCAATTTAATAATTTAAACAAGCAGATAATTTGTAAATCATCAATTAATCGTGGTTTCGTATAATGAGACACAAGCTTTTTTGTATATAATTTTAAAGTAGCAAACGAGCATGCAGTTCACCTGATAGTAAGTGGCATAGGCATCTGTATTTGAGATCAGGATCTTACCTAAGGCTGGCCACAGATGCGCTGTTACCCCTGACGATTAAGCTGGAATATCTCGTATTATATCATTTTTTTATTTATTCGTATTAAGCAATTTTCTAAAATGCCGTCAGTATTTTATCACATTCCTGTTAGAAATAGCTGCATTTTGGCACGCTCTTATCATGATAGCCCATCGAGAGAGAATATAGGAGTGATCTTGCACTCTATTGAACTGGCTAAAACGTGTATAACCTAATACATTTTACATGATTTAAAAAAAATACTGCATACATTGTTAAGAGAATGTTCAACAGATGTTAACTTCAAAAATAATAATTACCTACCCAAAGTAAACTATGTACGTTCTTTTAATCACTACCTACCATCAAAACCAGTACAAATACTGCCACCGCCAAACATTACCATTGTTCTCTTCAACCCATTATTGTCCTACTGCTGGGCCTGTACCTACACAGATCTTCACACAGAATGAGAAAGTTCTAGGCCATAGTCCACCGCGCTGGCCAAGTGCGAATAAGTAGACTTCACTCACCTTTGAACTATTCTTTTTAGAGAACTCTCAAATGTGCCGGTTCCCTCTAGATGTTTCCTTCAACGTAAAACAGTGATAGTTAAATTCTAATACGCACATCATTTTAGAAAAATCAGTGGTGAATGCCTGGGATTCGAATCTTGGACCCTATCACTGTCTGCCATTACCACCAACAACAAAACCGCCAATGCCACCTTTACAGCCGCTTTTTACTTTAAATTCTACCCTATGTATCAATTTGACGGAGTAAATGAAATTAAACACCGCCAGTGATCTGGGAGCTTTGCCACAATCTGGAATTTTGGATGGCGCTATTGATTTTCTGTATTATTATGTTAATTATAATATATTAAGAGTTTTTTAACTGTCCCTCTGCACTTTCCGGCAGATTGTATACACCTACACTTAAAATAGCATTGTAATTTGACATAAATTATACTACGTTTGCTCTCTTTTGTGGTTAATAGAGAGAATTGTTTGTTGATGATACGTTGTACGCATAAAGACGCTTAAACATATTAAAACGTTACTTAGTTAGCTAAGTCTAAAAATATTCCGATTACAGGTAGTATCCATATATACATATGTAAACGCATCATTACTTTTATAACCTTTTACCTGGATCATAAACTTCTGTCTTTATTAACATCACTTTTTAAGCTAATTATTTCTCGGATCTTGACTCATCCTATAATCACATTGTTATATAAGATTGTTTACCGGTAATTACGCAGTTAGAAATTTATAATAAATACAGTATAGTTATTGGTTGGGAAATGTATTAGTATATTTATTTATTTAAAATATAATGAATAAAAAAATTAAATAAGTCCAATCTTTATATGATTACATATGTTAAAAGTTTTTTTTATATTATAAATACATTTTGATAAGTTTAGCTTTTAATTATAGGCTCATTATTAAGCATTAAGAACCTGTCACACTCAACGGCCTTATAAAATATCTAATAATATTTTATTATTTATATAATTAAAAAGATTGGGTTTAAATGTATAATTTAAAACGAAATTTCATTTAAATCCATCCTGCGACCCAAGAGATAAATTATTGGCCTTATACCTCCACTAGATAAGTGGATTTTCGATAGCTACCGGAATTGGCTGTGCGTATTGGTAACCTAATTCTATGGACAATTAGAGGGACAGTTTTGCTGGAAGATGCCGCTGTTTGCCTGCTCCATTTTATTTACTTCCAAAGAATACCCTAAACAACACGGTATACAATTGTAAATTATAAACATTGGCAAGTATTCGATGATAAATAACTAAGAGGGTGTCAGAGGAAGTTATCGATATAGTCGGCCAAGTTGAAACTGGTTTAGGTCCGGTGGGAAATCTACAATCTTGGCCGCCCGCTAACAAAGTTTATAACTAAAATCCTATTGTGCTGTGTCATGGGAAACCGAGCACGCTTGATTAGGCGGAAGATGCAACTTGAACTAATTTATAACGCTTCACACCAAGTTTTGATAGCCATTTGAATACTAAATGTCACTTTGAGATGCATTAGCAATTGCTGTTTCAAGTTGTGGGAAGATTTCCATAGTTGGTAGCACTGCTGGATCGAGTTAGTCGAGTCACACCTATTTCTCTCTTGTGTCGACAATTGTGTTATAGGTTTTTTATGTACAATAAAAGCAGTTAAGTATCTTACAGACAGATGGTATATGTTTTATGAAAATAGTATCTGTATTTAACCAGAGATCGGTCATACCTCAAACCTTAAATCGGCCACAATAGGCGTTACTTAAACACTAAGTTGAATTGAATGACTAGTAGGAATGTAGGTAGATGAGCCTATGACCTATTAATTTCTTAATAATTTTATATGGTCATCAATGACGACCCGCGTGGCGGAGCGGTCACCATACCGGACACATGCAGTTGGTTCCGGGTTCGATCCAGATATACATCTGAATGAATTTAGATTTCTGTTCTAGGTCTGGGTGTTTGTGTATTTGTGTATGTCCATGGCACCCACGTCACAGGAGAAGATCCTAGTGTTAGGCTTACCTAGCCCTAGTGCCTAGTGTTGTGCCTAGTGCCTTGGGCCTAGTGTTGGGTTGCCTGTAGAAAGCGTTATAATGTTATAAATATACCTATTGCTATATTGGTTAAATAGAATAATAACAAAATTTTATTATTACTAGTTAACTCAGAGTATGGGTACATTATGTCTACATAGGGAAATCCGGTACCATTACAGCAGACAAAAACAACCAGCGTCAATAAAATAATCGTAAGAAAGCCCGATTATGATTCAAGAATACGCACAACAAAGAGGGAATTCATTGGAGAAAATATTGTAATCATCAAGGAAAAGGCGAAAAGGGCCTCGGATCACACGATAAAATTTCGAGTGTTTCGAACAAAGAACAACGCGAGATGAGAATTTGTAATAATTTTTTACAAGAGGTTTATTTTTACAAGTGCTTGTCTTCAAGATTTGTACGCGCAAAGTAAATATGATTGACGGTCCTTAAGGCAGTTTACACACTTTTTATTCACATTTTATTTCAATAATTTACAAGGAAAATTGGTTTTTCCATTTTTTATTAGTAAAATAAACAACTTTGGCTAAAGTTGATGGAATCATATCAATATAAATTTGCATACATCAGTGTACATTTATGACCACTAATACAGAGAAAAGGTGAAATGTGATTCAAGCTAAATCAGCCACCGTAATATATTCAGTACGATATAATTATCCTTGTCCTTGTCCATTCTGCCAAGAGTCTAGACCCGTTGTGCCATAACAACCATGAAGAAGAAAAATGGTGTATATTTTTATATATTTAGAAGCTAGTATCAGTAACAGACTCCAAATTAAATTATTATTAATTATTAATTGAGAGAAAAAGACATAAACGAACTAGAAGAAAAAAATATACATAGTTCAAGATGTTTTGTTTATGTGTTAATATAAAATGATTATTATAACACACATCATTTGTCACAATACAATTTTAACAATAATTTTGCAATATTTTCCTATCAGCTTCAATAACACAGCCAAGGCGAATTAAAACTGTGAAATGATATTGCAAATTACTAATCAATTCTTAACGAATTGTTATTAATTAATTATGTTGTAAAATAAACAATCTTAAGAAACAATAAATAACTAAACGTCAATAGTAGCCTTGATGGACGATGCATATCGTTTTCCTTTGATAGTAATGCTTTGCTTTAAATTTATAAGGCTGGTGACATTTTGAATTATTATTGTCATCATTTTTTTATTACAAACATCACAATATTTTTTAGGTATCGAAAGCAACAAAGATGCACACAAGGCGGTAGAACGAGTATGGTCCGAGGAAGATGCCACCGTGCATCTATTTCTAGCATGAAGCATTTATACTTGCCGAGGAATTAGTTGCCGGCGCACTTGTACATGAGGCGACCATCTTAGTCCTCCGCAGAAGCAACGCATGTGTGACTGACTTCGGATGGATACAGATGCCCACGGGCAGTAGAGACCACTTACCACCAGATGGACATAAAAATAGACAAGAAAGTGAAGTCAAACAATTTAAATGTACGTAATGTACTCATTAACATCTATTATTCTAAAATCAGATAGAGATACATATCTGATTTTATTAAAGTATAGTTATGTATATGAGTTGATTCTCCTCTCTTCAGTCCACTTGGTTGTCTGGGTCAATGTATATTATAGATTCGACCCACTTGACTCCTAAAATTTTAGTACCTAAGTTAATTTCTTATGCTCTAGTTGACAACGAATAAAATCTGAATTTTATGACTTCACCGCGAAAAAATTTAACATATCCATAAAATTCTACGATTCTCGTTATCTCAATAAGGCGCGACATTGCATACTTTGAAGTGGAGTCATAGTATTTTTTCGCATTTGCACCTATACTAGAAAACGTTACATAGTTTGGTATATAAAACTATTTTTTATGTCTTTGAAGGTATGAAGTAATCTAAACATTTTTATAATGTGGAAATAGCTAATCAGCATGCAGTCCACCTGATGGTAAGTGGCTATTCTACCCATGGACATCCGTAATCAAACCTAGATAGGATGTGGCGACCCTCAAATGTCTTACCTGAGGTTGGCCACGTATTCGTTGCTACCCCTGAGCACTAAGTTCGAACCCCTTGGATTAGTGTACCTCCCTTACCACATGTGAAGACCAAAACACAACAATGCTGTTATTCGGCAGACAAGGGTGTAGCAGTGGTGCTTCCGGTGTCGGTGAGCTCTACCATCTTCAGAAAGTGAAATAATACGTAAAATAATGTAATATATAAATATATAGTTAAATAGCCGCTTGTTAAAATTCTGCTTCTAGATCTGTGCACCATTAAATAATATCTAGTTAGACTTAGGCAAAACTTGAACGTAGCGGTTAACCAATGTATAAAGCACCATTACTTAGACAAAAGTAAGCCGAATATACATTTTGTATACCTACAAACACATAAGTAACTATGGGTCTATCGTGCGAGTAAAAAAATAATAATTTTATACTAAGTCTGTGATAGCGAGTACAAGGAAGACAACTAAATCGCATATTAATATTTTTGTGTTTATTTTATCGCAAATACTAGAAAAATGGCTGATATACCTCTAGTTTTTTCTATACAAGTGAAGTAGTAAACTAGCATGCAATTCACCTGGAAAGTGGTCAATTTGCCGCAAATCTGTAACTAAATACATTATAACAAAGGGTTTCTATTTAAAGTGAATCACAGATCCGTGCTATCACCTAGGAATAAGAAACTCGCCTAATATGAAAATGATCCGGCAACTAAACCTTTCCACCGAAACACAAGAACTGTTATACACTAGAAATAATAGTTAGTAGTAATACAGTTTAGTTGCATCATAAAGTAAAATTTTGCAAAATTAGAATTTTTGTATGGTCGCGATAACCTCGTTATAGATGACTAGAAATAATCTATTAATATATTAATACAAATTGCTTCTATTATTAAATTAGACCAAACATGGATTTGAACATTGAGAAAACTATTACGAAACGTTTAAACGTATAAAAATTCCAATAGGAATCATTGATCGCAGTTCAAGAGGTCTAATATTTGCATAATTAAGCAAGGGTTGCCCAAAACCCATTTGTATCGGTCTATTTGTGCTAAATTAAAAATAACATGAGTTTACTAAAATGGTTCTTTAATAAATAAATTGTGAAATGCAATGAAACTTATTATATTAACGAGTTTCCTTGCATTTCCGTGGTATCATAATTATATTCTAAGACATTTTTTTCTAATATTAGTATTAGTAACCTCAATTAATACAAACAGTATTTAGATATAAGCGCACTATACTTTCGAAAGATATATTGTAATTATTACTTTGACAGTATTGTGACTTATTATAAAACAGCAATTGATATTTACCCCTTGCAATTTACATATAAGGTGGCTCTCTTATATATGAGGCGACCATCTTGGTCCTCGGGAACGAATCTGTGATCGAGTTCAGATTAGAGCCCTATGTTACTTACAAATGTCCATGGGCGGCAATAACCACTTACAAGCAGGTGGACTGCATCTCGTTTGCTATTTTAATCTGATAAAAAATAAAACCAAAACCAAAAAAGACGTTTACAAAAGTAAGTAGATAAGTAAGTATAATTTAATACAAGAAAAAGTGCCTGAAATTGTAATTGCGATTTCGTAAAAGAGAAACGGTAGACGAAAATATAAAGTTGAGTATCCTTCTTTACATAATTAAGCCATTAACAATAATGAAAGTGCCGCGTTATTTGAAATATCCTTCAATTAGAATAACAGAAAAGTTTGCGTTACGAAACGTAATATCAAGAAAAGAAACTGTTACAGAAATAGAAAAACGGAAAGATTTATCAACTAAATTATCAATCTACACGAAAACCCGTAAAGAAACGAAAGACGAGGGGCAAATATAAAATTGAATATTACAAGGGAATCTCGGAATTCACTTCAGTAATTTAAACAAAGCCGAGGATGCAAGAGCCGACGTCTTAATTTCGGTAGGACTGGTAGGAGACAGAGAAAAATGTTATGCAAATTTGTACAGCGTATTTTTTCTTCCATTAACCTTCCGGTCGACGCCAGAGCTTCCTTAAGTCATCTATCTCACAAGGGAAGAGTAGCTTCGTTTGTAAAGCAAATAATTAACACAAACACGAACAGTTACGTACATAATAAATAAGGCATAATATTCTTACGACATGAATATAAATTTTACAAGGTGGCTATGTGGTTCAAACGGGGAGGAGTAACATCGATACACCTATTTCTAGATCTTAGCAGTTCTATTGTTCATTTTCTTCAACGAGGCGACCATCTAAGTCTTTGGAAGTAGCAATACATCCGTTTTATTGACTTCAGAAAGAAATCCTACTTATATGAAGTTGTTTACAGATACCATTGGCAGCAGTAGGTAACTACTTAACAGCACCGGTAGACCGCATGTTCGTTTAAGCTAGATTGCTAATTGAATATTATAAAATAATAATATCTACTTGCCTACATAGTTTCCTAGACTGTGTTAAAGTGAATTGGCAAGATATTTAACTATTTTTAGATATTTATTTTAATTTGGCTCTCTTTTAAATTCAGATCGATGGATTTATAGGCGTGGTTTAAGTTATTTCTCAATTTCTTTATTTCAACTCCAATTTATTTATTTTTCTTTTTTACAAATATTTACAACCAAGGTCTTACTTTTAAATAACTTTACAAATGTTTTCAACGTAATGTTGATATATTTTATCGTTAGTCGCCGACTCTCTAACAATAGGACGTTGTCGAGGGACGACGGGATAAAATAAAAACAGGCCTCATTTTGAAACTGTAATTAGGAAATTAACGACTTGAGCTGAAAGAAACAAATGGTGTTTTCGGCTGTTCATGTGGGAATTCCGGCGCTTTTGTGGGAACTTAAAATGAAACAACATTCGGATAAAAACGTATCTCGGTATCTGCCTGCTTTTTACAAACTTATTATTAAATTTAAAGTTCTGTATTACATTTTTAGTCTCTTTGTGTAATCTCTTTATGCTCTACACAAACTTGGTATAGAATTATAGAATAAAAATAAAGACGTATTGATCCATTAATTATTTTGTAAAAAAAAATACTAAAAATGATGGACTCATACGATATATAGTTAATGAGTAGAGAGGCTAATTTTAGAGGGATAACTCGCATATCAGTTTACATCATTTGCAGTAAATAAATTATAGTTCGGATAAATAAGGATGAATCAATTACTAGATTATTTTCACATTTATCACGGAAATATGAGTATCTCATGTGGAAAGCCAGGTCATATACTATCTGTGCGCCAAATTTCATTGAAATACCACTAGTC